>JH651274.1:0-36716 GCA_000260095.1 Tetrahymena borealis | reverse complement strand
TTAGCAATTTCCTAATGTAGATACTAAACCACAAGCACCATTTTCTCCAATGTTATTATTCCTATTATATTTAAAGAATTAAATAAAAAAGAATAAATTTGTGTTATGTGGAAGAAAATAAAATAATATAAAATTTTACTCTAAACCAAGAGTTAATGTAATAAGTTATTAGCAATTTCCCAAAGCCCAAAAAATATTTTTCAAAGTGGAGGTAATTAATACCGGTGCCTTAATATATGAAGATTGACAGTTAATCAGTTAATGAAAATTGA
Source organism: Tetrahymena borealis (assembly GCA_000260095.1). NCBI lineage: Eukaryota > Ciliophora > Oligohymenophorea > Hymenostomatida > Tetrahymenidae > Tetrahymena > Tetrahymena borealis. The sequence continues at coordinate 36,444 of JH651274.1, read as the reverse complement.
TATTCCATTTATAAAGGTGTTATTACAATAATATATTCTAATAGATTAAATCTTATTATACTTACTTATTCCCAAGAATTTTTAAATAATTATGCCATACCTATCCTTTATCTTATAATAAAGCAAATATTCATTATAAAATTGATAGTGCTTGTTAATTAAAAATCAATATTTTAAAGATTTAATAATTTTAAAAAGAAAAAAATTAATACTGTTAAATTTCTGGTGAAGAAAAAAGTAATTGATAGATTGATATAGAATAGTTTTTAAATCAAATAAAAATGGATTTCATATATAAAATGATCTTTCTCTTTGTTTGTGGATTGAAAGATTCATTTAAAATCTCTCCAATCAAGAGGTACATATTAACTTCTCATAGAAATTCATAGAAGATTTTAAAAATTCTTGGGTAGAGCTTCATTCACTTATTCATTTATTTCATACTTTCTATTGTATGTATGAATCTACTTTCCAACTCTTCTATTTTTTAGAGATTGAAAGAAGTGAGTAAATTAGCAGAAACTATTTTCTTTATTCTGTACTACGTCGGATGGTTAGGACCTCTTTATTTGTTGACTACAATTTATACCTTCTTTTGGTTTGGAGATATTGCTAATCTAGCATTTGAAATTGAAAGGGATCATTATAGAGTTAAGATTGTTCAAGCTAAATAAAGTATTGAAACTATGGGAGCAAATGCTCTTAAAAAGATAGTTTTCATGATAGTTTACATGGTTTTATCAATTAGTACTGGTATCTTCTTAGGAATGATTCCTTATATTGGGTAGACTTTCATAATTATGCTTTACAGTTTCTACTACTCTCTTTTCCTTTTCATGTTAAAATGGAATTACAATCCATACATTCTTGCTTATTTTGAATAGTATGCGGCCTACTTCCTTGGTTTTGGATTAATGTATAGCTGGTTCACTAATCTATTTACAGGCCCACTTAATGATGGGATGTATTGGATTCTTTTCCCTATCTATATTTTCAACTCAACTTGTACTTAACCACCCAATTTAAAAAATATTGAGATCAAAACCTTCTCCTAGTTAAAGGAAATGCTTTAAGGAGTTAACTACTAAAGAGAGAATACCTCATATGATGAACATTTAATTCAATTAAGGGATAATCAATAATATAAGAAAGATTGTTTAAAACAAGGTAGCATATTCTAGATAGTTAGAAAACTAACAAACAAAATTAATGATGTCATAGGAAAGTACTTAATTTAACAAACGCTAGGAGGAGACATAAATGATTCAAGAGATTCATAAATCTCGAATAATTCAAATATTTAATGAAAAAGTTGCTTTTAAATTCAAGTAATAAACACTTCATAATTTGTTTAAATGTTAGATTGATGTATATGTGTATATTTATCTCATCATTCATAAATAAATACTTACTTATTTTTAAATATTCTAATAAACATTTGAATTATATCTTAGTATATTTAGTAATCAATTAATCAATATTCTTTCCTTTTTAAGTTGAGAGTGACGTGTTTTTATACAATAAAGTAGATGAAAATTAAGTCTTACAGAATATTAGAATAATTGTTTAAAATGAAAATCTAAAAAATAAAAAGAAATAAATAAAAATTTTGAATAATTTAATTACTCTCTTAATATGATTGATTTAGATAACCTAAATGAAAATATTTAATACAATAAACAAACAAACAAAAATAAGGATTAATTAATTATACTTTTTCATTAGTATTTATTACCCTAGATTAAAGGTAATGTAAATGTACTTTTACTATCTGGTTTCTTTGATAGACCCTTTTTTTTTTTACTTGATAGGATGGAATCGTTTCCTTTTACCCTTAATTGCCCTAGGATATCTGGCTAAGATTTAGTTATATTGAGAGCTTTTTTTCAATAAAATATAAAAATAAGTTATGATCAAAATAATAAGAAAAAATTAGCTACATTCGCTGATAATACTATTTTATGCAATTTAAGTTTCTTCTTAAGATGTATATCCGATTTATGTTCTATCTATTCTTGAAATATGAGGGATTGTGAGAGATGGATCTTCTGTGTATAAGTAATTTTAAACTCTTTCCTAGTTAATTTTATTAAATTAGGTAATTATTATAGATCAATTAAAATAAGTATGTTTACCTTAAGTCTATCATAAATATTAGAATCTTTTTCATCTTGGAATTTTTCAACATCCTTAAGTAGTGAAAGAAGTAAACTTTAGTTATCCTTCTAACTTTAAGAAATTATAGAACGATCTGGAGAAGAAGCAGAGAAAGCTAACGAATGCATACTTTGGGTGTTCTTAATTTTTCTATTTTAAAAGATCCAATTAGAATGAAAGTTACTTCAACAAAAAAAAATCTTACTGTAGACGAGAGGTTCTCTCTTCATCGTACTTCTAAAAGGGAGTTTTTTTATTTTAGTGTTTTTTCTATTTGGGTTGGGGAGAGTCCATTATAGATTATTCGGCAAATGACGATTTTTCCTCCTCAATTTTATCTATAATTTTAGAAGGATCAAAATCAAGTAATTCCTTTTCAAGGAATTCCTAATCTTCTGCTATTTCGCCATCTAAAGAGAGTCTCATTAACTCCTTTGTAATGATGTCTAATGCTTTTTCTAAAGATCCAAGATGTTCTTTTAAGTTTTTCTTTTCTTCACGAAGTGTGTTACATTCTCTAATTAGATGAGTGTTTTCATTTTATACACGAATTACAACATCATCTCTATCTATTTCTGTTTATTTATTTAATCTACTAATTGTTTAAATTTTCTTGCTCATAAAGTCTCTTTATTTTATAAGCTCTTCTCTAATCTAATCAGTATTTTGCATATTTAAAGATCTCATTAACTCCTCATCAGGAGCATCTTTTAATGAGGATCCAATTGAAGTATGTTTTTCCATTAAATTATTTAAATTAACATTTCCTTCAAAGAATTCTTTATAAATTTTATTCATTCTTTAGAACCACTCTTCATACTCTTCATTTTTAATCATTTATAAAATTTACTAATATTAAAATAATAAAATTTATTCAGTGTTTTGTTTATTCTAATTTTACATATTCAAAGCTTTCTATCTTTCTCTTAGTTATTGCCAACAGATCTTATTTATCTTTAATTTGCTATTTAAGAGATTCTATGAAGTCTTAGTTTTCTGTAAGCTTTCCATTTATCTTTTTAGAAGCTTCAGATTCATCGAGTAATTCTTTATACATAACTCTTACATTTTTCTTAAAAATTAAAAATTTTAACAAATAAATAAATAAATAGCTAAAAAAGTAATATGAATTAATGATTTACTTCCATATTTTTCAAATGATCAATAAGTGGAGATCTCTCTTCTTATAAACTTGTGACCTGATAATCATAAACAGTCTTAAAGTTTTACAAGTGATTGTTTTTTATTCTATATTCTTTAATTTCCTACTCCTTCGTATTAATTATTTCTTCTTTACTTTACAACTAGGTCTAAGTTATTTATTAATATATAACCACTTAAAATAGTAAAAATAAAATGTATTCTATTTACTTGCATCAATGAATTTTTATCATTAAAATTCTTTCTTTCTTCATCTAAATGCTCAATCTAGCTAGTAGCTTCTTTTAAAATGGAGTCTAATTCAAGCTTTCTTTAATTAAACCTTTCAATTTCTTTTTATTTCTTAGAATTTGAAGTTCTAAATTCTTCAGACCTCTTTATTTCATCTTCTTTTTCATTCTATAGCTACTACTTTGTTTTAATTAGATAATCCTCATGTTCCTAAATAATTTAAAAATAAAAATATTCGAAAAGTCTTTAAAATTTAATATAAAATACCTCTGTTTATTATTTGAATACTTCCTTAAACTTTACTGAATCATTGTTCATTTTATCTTAAGAAACTGTAAATCTATTAATTAATTCATTAAATACAATTACAATTAATTTCATAAATACGATTAAAGTTAAGTAAAGAAATTAAACCTTTCAAAGAGTTCTTGGTACTTCTTGCTGAAATCAATTTCCGTGTCTTTTATTATTTATTTATATTTTTATGTAAAATCTAGTAACTCCGACTCTGAAGACAATTTAATTTCTTCAAGTTCTTTCTTTAGACCATCACTCTTCTAATATTATGTTAACAAGGATGCCATATTCTTTTCTTCCATACTACTCACTTGTTCTTTATACCTAGAACGAAGAATTTCAATTTATGTAATTAAATCTTTATATTTTAAATCACAATCTTCCATAGTCTTACTCAATTATTCTTTCTATTTGGCTATTATATCCTTATTAGAATCCTCCTAGTTTTTTAAGAGTTAATTTATATGGTTCACTTGCTTTTCTTTCTCATCTTCCTAATCAGTTTTCAAGTTTGATATCCTGAATTCCAATTCTTTTATTTAATCCTTCTTATTTTCTTAGCTTTATAAACTGCTAACACATAACTGATTGAGGCAATAAATACTTCCTACCTAAATTTAATAAATAATTACTATTATCAATTGACTAATGATATTAATTATTAAATTTTACTGAGAATTTAGAGTCTTCAATACCAAATTATATTTCAACTTCATTTCCATTTGAGTATTATCTCAATTTAAGGTAATAGATACTTCCATTTTCAGAACCAGTTACAAGATAGTTCAAATCTTTAGATATAGATAGTGAAGAAATTGGAGTCTAATGTAGTGCTATTTCAAAATATTCCTATTATTTATTAGTTATATCAAAAGGCCATAGATAAGACCTTATACTGCCAGCAGATGTACCAAAGAATATGACACCAAGTTCTTTTACAAGTAAGATAGATGTGAAATTATAAGGACTTACATCCAATTCAAAAATGGGATTTTAACCTTTATCATCAAATAGTTTAACCTATGTAATAATATTAATTTAATAAATATAATAATTTTATCAGTATTATTCTTATTTACTTTACAGTCAGGTGTAGTTCCAACGCACCAATCCAAATCATTATCATAAATACAAGCATTGTACTTTGTTTATTTATATGCATGCTCAACAACTCTATTACCTTACCATACATTCCAACAATTGAGTACTCCCTAACTGCAGTTAGAAACAAGCATAGTGTCATCAGCCAACCATTTCATTCTCTTAACAAACCCAGAATGCCCATTAAATGTCATAAGGCATTCATAAGTATTTGGATTGTAGACATTAATCATGTTATAATTAGCTAATTTATTAAAAGAAATTAAATTGACGCTTTTAATAGCATATTATATATGATATATTACCTGCTGAAAGTAAGTTACCCCACTCACTATAAGCTACAGCATTGACATACTTAACATTCATTTCGCTGTATGCTACCTTGATTTCATCTTCTAGGATAAAGAAGAATTTTAACCTATTTTCATATTAAAAAGTGTGTTTCTAGTACAGAAATTTAGTATGCAATTAATTTTAAAAAATTGAAAGCTATGGTAGTGAAGAATGGCTTAAATTACAAAGTAAAGGATATTTTTTTCTATCTATGTATAAATGATTTAATAATCTGATTAGATTAGAATATATTGATATATTGATGTAGACAAGTCCAATTATTAGAATAACTTTAATCAGATAGATTATGAGAGAAAAAAATTTTAAAAAGTTATTTGGTAGGGTAGGGTGTTTTAATTTAAATCAAATTGAAATAGACTTAAATTTAATAAACTGACTATATTCACATCAGCAATAGTATTTTGATTATCTCTAATGTAAACTATCATTTCAAATTATTATTTAAATTAAATTAGAATAGATTACCCTTCTCTAAAGCCGACTGCACACTGAAAGCTTAAAGGATGAAGAGAAACCGAAAGGGGATTTTCATGGAAATAAGTAGTATAAATACATTTAAAAACACCTTATTATAAAGAGAACTCCCAATTTTTTAAAGTTTTGTCGTCACTAAGTGTGAGTGCGATCGATTTAGAAGGGTTAAAAGCGCAATCAACGATAGCTCCTTTATGAACTCCTTCTGGGAATAAAGGCTCAAAAGCATCTTTTTAGGCTGCACTTATAACGTCTACTACACCATAATTAAAGATGTATAAATCTATTCTTCCTAAATTTTAAATATCATTTTTTCCATTTTAATTCTAACCTCCAACTCCCACTACTCCTTAGACACCTTAGTTATTCTTTTTATTATTTTTATTTGCTGTTGGAGGAAGGCTTACATGTTGATTCGATGGAATTAAATGTTGGCTGTTCATTACTGATGCCTAAACTCCTAAAATACTTTAATCAACAATGGATTTGTTTCTCTTTGAAGGCTACAAAACTGAGTCAATCATATTAGACGATTAAATTTGAATATTAAATTATGAAGGATTTACAGGTATATTACTACTACTTTAGTTATTAATGTTAGATTATAGGTTTTAACTTGGAGTGCTTACAATATTTTTTGTTTTTGTTTCCATTACTTACATGAGTCTAGGTGCGTGTTGAATACATAGGGCAATTACATTCTCTTAAACGCTTGATGAAATATTAATTACTCTGTGAATATGCTAAGCATTAATACGAAATGTTCCCTTTAAGTATAGCATTTCTGTGCGCTTATTCATTTCATATGCACTAACAACACCTAAATTTTCAAACCCCACAATAAAACCATTAAAAAGTGGAGCTATTGAGGTAACTAAATAAGATTCCGAAAATTCTTTGAGATGATCAGCAGCTTATGGAGTTCCATCTTCTAATTATCCAATAATTTATTAGGATACTGGAACAGAATTTTTCATGATATTCATAGATTTCTTTTCCAATTCTTCCTTCAAGTGGATATCTCCTACTACTAATGCTAATGACTGCTTGAATTTACGCTACTTATAGAAATACAGCATATTAGTATGTGTTATAAATGCCATATACTCAGTTTCAGGAATTTAGCAGTGTTCAATAATTTCCTCATCTTAATTTGCTAGATTTTCTTTAAAATAAAAGGGTTCTTCGTTCAATTCTTTATCTTAAACATTAAGCTTCCACACTTAAAAATATTGTGGTCCAATCAAATAAAACTCCTCAGGTATATCTTAGCAAACCTCAATCATGCTTACTTATTAATTTAATATATCCCTTGTGAATAAAATCTTTTCTCTTTATATTCCATAAATTGTGATACAATATTTATTCTCTTCTTCTACCAATGAAACTACATTCTAATATTGAATAAAATAAAATAATTATTTAATTGTTTTTTAAATATAAGAAAAGATTATTAATTATTTATCAATTCTATTTGAATTTGTTATTTACTTTATTAAAATTATTATTTTATTACCTTATTTTTAATGATAAATGCGCAATCAATGATGATAGAGTTTTATTAAACATGAGAGTGAGAAAAGGAAATAGAACTTGTTTACTTCTTTTTTATCACCTTTAACTGTTTTAATATTAATAAAATGGATTTTCATTAGTTATCTTATTTATTTTAGGTTTAAACTATTCAGTGGTAAGCTTGAATTTCTTAGTTTTTCATATTTTAAACTACAAAATTTAATAAATATGTATATAAAAATCAAGATCCATTTTAATCTGTTTATAAAATCTATACATTTGGAAAGCCTTTTGTTCCTTTCAAACCTACTACAACACTTAAAGTTTCAGTTCCAGTAATAGCAAAATTCATTGCAGTAATATCTTCATCTTCAATATTTTTAAGAAGGTAATGCTGCTTTTTATGTAAAAGATTATATTCTACTAAATGTTTTCCACATTAATAAACCATTCTGTCATCATCGACCATTAAAACATTTTTACGGATAGGCACTTGAGAGCACCCATAACTTTATTCAATTTAACATTTCACTCCATTTATAAATTCATTGTTGGAGTTCCACATTCTTCTTTTAGATTACTAATTTATAAATATTTAATGATTATCTCACAATTGAATATCATAATTATATTGTAATGTTTTCAATTTGAACTATTTAAAAATTGACCATACATTCTTTCTAGGTTACATAATTTCTATTTATTCATCTCCCATTTTTCTACAATTTCCCTTTATTTGTTCAATTTAATTGCTTTGATATTTCCTAATTATATGATTTAGTAGTTTCAACTCTAAGCTAAATTGGTTTGAAAATAATAAAACTTGCTTTCTAACTAGTAATGATATTATTATAATAACAGCAAAATTTATTGGTCTATGAAAATCAATTAATAATTTCTTCTTCTTTTTAGATTAATGAGAAACTCAATCATTTTGAATAAAATATCCATATGTAAAATACTTTTTGAAAAAATAATACATTTTGTTGATTAAATTTTTGTACATTCAGAATCTAATATATAAACCAAGATTAAATTTAAAGTTAAATTTATTAAATCTAATCCTAAAATTTAAATAATTAAATTTCATGATGTAAATAGATAGTTTAGTCTTTTAGTATTACCAAAGTAAATAAATAAACATTTTGGAAACCTCTTTAAAAAGGGTATAAAAAATAAATATATTGATCAATAAAAATGATATTAACAAACAGTTTTATTAATTTACTTAAAAGATGTAATTATCTCTAAAGTTGCTTTCTAGCTGATTTTATACTCCCTTTCTCCCGTTTTTTCTCCGATTTGTAAAATAACTGGATTTAATAAGCTATGCTGAATAAAAATATAGTTTATTTAAATTAACTGAAGAATTTGGATAAACTTAATTAACAGAAATAAATTATTGCTTAACTTATTGGAAAATAAGGAAATTCTAGTATGTTGATTTTTCGTAGTAAAGTAATATTTAAGTTACAAGATTATCTTTAGGTTTAGTATTATCTATGAAATACCTACCAATTTATTACAAAAAAGTACTTAATTTTAATGATATGATACCGAGATAAATAATATTGTTTATTTTGAATGCTTGCTTGCTCAATGTATAAAATATAATGATATTTATACTTAAATTAATATTACATAAAAGAATTTACTTAAATTTACTTCCTTTTCATTTTATTTTAAACAATACTATTCCCTACGTACTATCAATTTGATGAATAACAATAATTATTATAAGTTCTACTTTTATCCGTTTTTTGAAAAATATGCTAGTTATTAAATAAGACCTTCAATTTACTGAAAGACCTAAAATCCTAGTCTGTTATGAATGATTGAAAAGACAGGTTTTTTCTATTTACTGAAATTCAATATCTATTTGTATTTTATCAGTACAAAAAGTGCAGTGTCTTTCAAAAGAGTAGAAAGATTGAAGTAGTAAAGAAATTTAGTATTTTCTTTCTTATATATAGTTGTAAGTGATGTTAATTATAAAATATTATTGAAAACTATTTATTTTAAAGCTTATATTGCTAATCAAATTTTTAGCCAACAATGAATTTGGTTACATCAATTATTTTGCTTACTTAATCCATTTATTTTACTATGAAAATAAGAAAATTAATATTCTAATAATGGGTTTGATTGCTAATGAAAACTAATTGAAAGTGAAAGAAATAATTATTTATATCCCTAATTCAATTTTAAAAGCTCTCTAATGTTAAGGGTGGAGTATAGAGTATATAATAGAAGAATTTATTATTTCTGCTATTGGTTTTTTATAAGAAGATAAAACAAGACTATTCAAAATTGTTATCATGTGGTAGAAAAGTCAGACAGACAACATAATTATTTTTTAAGATAGAAATATAGTGGATGAGTGAATTCTTTTAATATAGGGCGCCCAATTATTGATTGTTGGCGTAGAAATTTTATATTATTTTTTCTATTTCTTTCAATTTTGTTGGCAAAATATCCCGTCATGTTAAATTGGAATTGGTGGGTGAATTGATTGACTTTACCATGAATCAAATCAACTTTATTAATATAAGGATTATTTATATTCCTTTAATAATTAATTCGAATGAAAATCAAAGGAGGGAAAAATCTTCATATTGAGTAAGCATAAGATTGCTATATACTTAATTATATCAATTAATTATGTAGCTTTTTAGCTCGTGTAAATAAAATAGTATAATACTATTATAAAATAGTTTATCTACTCAATAATCAGTAATGACATATCAATTGATGATGAGTTATTTTTGGAAACTAATAGAAAGATATATTTTAATTTAGGTCAGCATAGGTTATTAAATTTTCTCTCCCCTGGATAATTTAATAGATAAGTTGATTCAAGAATTAAGCCTATTTATGGATACTTGCGGGAAAAAAAATGATATCACTCAATCTTGGCTATAAATAAATACTATCTATCTATCTTTGATTTTATTTAATCCTCTGTTTAGAAAATCTCAAAATTAATAGGATGGAGATTCTTCTTAACTATCTTCATTCAAAAAAAACAAACAACAGACACCCTAAAATACAAGATATTAACTCTATTAATTAATTGGGGATATGTGGGTAATTCGAATCACAAGAGAAATTTGATTTACTTCTTACTCTTCATCTTTAGCAGAGTAGATGTATAAAAGGAATTTTATACTATACAGATATTGGGTCTTTTATTTTTCATTATACCAAGCAAGTTAAGAGAGCTTTTTTAATATTAACCTAAAAAAAATTGCGAGTGTGCTGGAAAAGATAAATTTTGCACAGAATCAATGCGAAATTAAGAATATTCGTAAAAAATTGGTAATAAACAGATAAAAGAGATCTTTTTTTTGTTTATGATTTCTTAGAATCTATTTGATTGATGTATGAAAAGGATTCTAATAATTTGCTTTGGGAGAGAAGGATTAGGCAAAAAATCAATCAAACAAATAAAGAAACTCATAAGCAAAATCAAATTGATAGCGAGTGAGTGAGAAGGTGAGGGTGGGAATAATAAAAAAAAGAAAGTGAAAGTGTGTCCTTCTGAATTGCTTCTTTTATTACACTAACTTTAATACAAACAGAGAAAGAAAAAAAAATTTAGCATTGAAAAATAATAGAAAAGTCAAATATTTTTTTGGTGTGTCCTGAATCTAGGTTTCTTTTGAAGAAGAGAAGACTAAGCAAAACAAAATAAAGAAAAAACAAATAATTTCTTCTTTAAATTAATAAAGAAAAAAAACCTTGTAAAAAAGGATAAGAAATAACAGGACAGACAAATTTTTTTGTAGAATTCGCATAAGATGTCTAACTAAGTTGAATTGGTCAGCATCGAGCAACACTCCAAGTATGTTCTCGAAAAAATTCTTGCCTAAGTCACTGTTGGTAGGGGCTCTGATAACATCTCAGTTAAGAAGAGGAGCTCTTTTGCATCCAAAATAGAAAAGCTCTACAGTGATCCCACCAAGATTATTTCTGTGATTGTGCCTTCAGGATCTGAATCGATCTTTGATACAGATGATGAAGATGAGTATGAATGCGCATAAAATCACAGAGAAAATCAAACTGATGATGTGAAATCCCACCAAAACGAGAATTCGAATGCGAGCTGCAAAGAAACGACCTCTTCTCCTGGTAATGTAACTTTCAAGAATCTAAAAAATAATTTGGACAAATCTGTCATTAAAGAAGTTGTTAAGCCTTGTGGTTCAAGTGAAAACGACTTCAAAAAGGAGGGAGGATAATATTCTCTCCTTTTCAATGAGTATTTGATGAGCTAATTGGTACCAAACCATCGTTATATCTTGAAACCAACTAACTTCTATGAATATGAAGAAGGTGCTTGTCTTCAGATGCCTTATGCTACCTACGGTGACGCAGATGTGCTTTCTAGATGGTAGTACAATAACTTCAAGAATATTCAATAATGTAGCATGGAACTCCATAAATTACGTTGTGTTTCATAGACTTATGAGTATCAACAACCTCATCTCTAAGAAAAAATCGAAAATTAAATTGATACACTTGAAAAGTACATTAGGGAGGAAATAATCCAAAAGAATCTTCGTGTTAGTGTCAATGTGATTAGAATTCTCGCCAAATAGATAGGTGAATCTCTCTACTTCTTACACAATAAGTGTGACATTGCCCACAATGACATCAAGCCTGACAATGTTTATATTTCTGAATATGATGTTTAGAAAAATAAATTTAATTTCAAGCTAGCTGATTTTGGCTATGCTAAACAAGGACAATTTTAATCACGCAAGGAATCTTTTGAATTCTTTAATCGTAAGAATAAACGTTTCTTTTCACCTGAGCTCCTTTATCTGGTTGAGGGTTAGCTCGATGTTAATTAGCCCTTAATTGATGAAAAGAAGTGTGATGTTTATGCTTTTGGTGTTTCACTTTATGAAATTCTTACAGGCGGATTCTTCCCTTTCAAAGATGATTTAAACGATCCTATGTACATGAAATACTTGAAGAAAGCCATAACAATTAAAGATTTATTGTAAAGCTTCACCTACTACTTTGATCAAGTAACTGATGCTCACCTAATGATTGACCTCTTAGCTCACATGATGGACCCCGATCCAATAACAAGATACACTATCACAGAAGTTCTCAAGCATCCCTGGCTCAAAACATTCAAAATTTCTCCAAAGAAATAACCTACCAACAAATATTTATCCAAGTTTGAAGCTGACTACTGAATAAACTAGAAAACTTTAAATTTACTCTATAGTTTATCATCATTATCAGTTGAAAAAACATTCTAAACCTTCTTAATTAAAGTATATTAATGATTTAAAAACAAAAACCAACCCTACCTACCTACCACCCTCCCTCCCTCCCTCTCTCTATATTTAAGAGAATCTTCTAATTTAATAACCTAACTTAACAAATAAAAAACAAAAACATAAAAAACTAAAAAATAAATAAAAAACATTTCATAAATACTTAATATTCCAAATAATCAACTATTTTTCTTTGTAATAACTGAATAAATTAACCCTAACTTAAATTAAAACCAATAAAGAATAAATAATTTTATCCTATCAACCAACCAACCGATCAACCATCCTCAAAACTAATAACAACAATACTTAATTATCTCTATCATATAATAACTTCATGAACTCTAACTTAAAATCTTGGAGTCTCTCTTCTCTAGTGCCTTATACTATTAAAAATCTAATAAAACATAAATGATATTTAGGTACTGCAGCAGGAGATTCAAGAATTTCCTTGTATTTTAACTCTTTTATTTTCATACAAAAAAAATAATAACTAATTCTATGAATTTAATAAAAATCACAAGGGTAAGCTTAATCCACTTTTGTAAAAAAAATAAGAAATCTGTTAACTAATAAACTCTCAACTTACCATAACTTATTTCATAATTTAACTTATTTACTATATACATTTCTTTAAAACAATATTTTGAAACTATAATAAAAAGCACCTAGCAACCAACCTGCTTTCCTACAAAAACAAACCAACCAACCAACTTAAAAAATAACACTGTAATTCATCTACTGTAAATCAACCACATTTATTTACTCCTCAAAAACTAGCTATATCTAAATTACTTAAAGATCTAACATTAATTCTGGTTGCTTTAACTAATTATTTATCTACTATTCTTGTTCTTTACTATTAGAAATATTAAGAAAAATTACTCTCTCTAACTAATAATCAAACATTGAACATTTGCTTCAAATATTTATTCACCTCTAGAAAATTCTTAAATTTCTAATTAACAAACATCACTCAAGAAAGATAATCTTTAAAGACAAAAATATTATTTTGTACATACTAAAACATCTTTAACTATCATAAGTTAATAATCTCTTCCGAATAAAAAACAAACTATTCTCTAAGACTCATGTTTCTAATTTACACTTTACCTAATCACAATATCAATCTAATTTCTCAGAAAATTAAGATATAGTTAGTTTTTTTAATAATCTATAATAAATATCAAAATTCGCTTACCCCTTCTTCACAAATATCCATCCACATAAAATCTTAAAAACAATAATTATCATTCAAATAGAACTATAATTATCCTGGCCAAATAAATAGCAGGATAGAAAAATTTAAATCCTAAAAGAAAACTAAAAAACAAATAAATCCACTTAATAATAGAGTATTATCCTCTAAATAACAATAATAACAACAATCAATCAATCAAACAAACAAAATAATAAACAAACAAACAAAATAATATAAAATAACTATAACTTAATTATTTACCTACTAAAATGAAGGTAAAGGCTAATAGTTTTAACTAAATAACGATTACTACTATCTTAGCTGCTCAATTTGTATATTAAACACATACATAAACTAACCATTTATTTAATCGCTTCTTCTAAGTGAATCAATAATAATAATTACCAATAACAAACATCATTTGGCTATTATTATATTTATTATATTCATTATTATTTATTATAACCTAATTTTTATCTGTATCCCTCCTCCTTATCAAAGTAATGCTTATTTAAAATGCATTTCTTTTTATGTTAATCTAAAAGCAAAAGTAGTTAGTTTCACCCACCTGGAAACACTAATTTTGACTTTATATTGTATAACATTATTTAATATTTAATCTTTTTTTTCTAAAAATAACTTTCATTAATTTTTAAAAATCTCCTATATGTTTAACATATTTATTTCATTCAAATCATTAATATCTTAATTAAACACCATATTTATATAAAAATAACTATTTTGGTAGTTAAGAAAACAATTTAATGCAATTTAATGATATGTTTAAATTCTAAATATTAGAATACTTTATAGGATTTTATTACTTCTTATTAACTATCTTTATTAGAACTTGAATAATTCCTATAAATAATTTGTTATTAGAACTTAAATAATTCCTATCAATTATTTTTTATAAAGATTTTAAAAAATCCTATTAATAATCTTCTTATTTTGTATTGGGAAAAATGAAAGTAGTTAAATTTATAAATTAGGTATGAAATTTTCTAGAATATTTTGTTTTGTTATAATATTTAAATTTTGATTTTGATTTTAATCAACCAATCAACCTATATATAAAGTTTATTTAAAATATTCTATTTTAATTCCCTTTTTTATAATTTATTTTAAGAATAATAAAATCATAAAATCAAATCTCAATAATAAGTTTAATAAAAATGAGTTCTGAGAAATAGAGACCCTTAATAAGCATTATTGAGAAAGATTATAAAAGTTTAATGAATATATTCTGCTTATCTAATTAAAGAGCTTTAAGATAAGATTGTTAGGATGAGATATTCTTAGTAGATTTATTTTTAAAATATCTTGGATTAAAACTTAATAGAGGTGATAATGAAGAATTTGTTAAAAATATTATTCAATTAGATAATCAGCACATTGAAATAATCAGACAAATTTTTAATATATTTGAGTAATGGTAATCAGAATTAAAATAAATATAGAATATCAACTAATAAGGTGAAAGATATTTCTCTACCTTTATCTAGGATTTGTAAAACAAAATTTAATAATCTAATTTATTTGTACTACCAACTGGGTTTAATCATCTGAAAATAGAGAAAAGTGATTTTTAATCTACTTTAATGTTTAAAGATTAATATAAAGGTTTTCACCCTTCATGTATGATAATTAAAAATAGTGAAGAAGGATTTAAGGAAGTATCAATAATAGATCCATTAACTCCATACTAACCAAGTATCTCAGAGTTAAATGTTGATAAAATTAACCAAGGTATTATTATAGATAAGGTGCCTAATGGCTAATTTACATTAACATTTTTGAAATAGTTAATATTAATTAGAATAAAGTAACCTGAGTCTAGAGCTTATTCTTTTAGTGATTTCTATGAAATATTATTACCATAGCTTGAAGGATAGAGTTTCTATAATGCTGAAAAAGATGGATTTTACATCCTAGATGAAAGAAAATATTAAAATTTATCCTTTACTTTAATTAAGAAGGTATTTCTCTACTTCCTTAAATAATACTAACTAGACGTGCTATATGATCATTTAATAATTGAATTTTAATTCGAATTGCTAATTAACACTCATTAATTATATTTCGATGAATTTTCAAAATATAAATTCAATGAACAAAAAGCTATTGAATTAGAATTTTTATTAAATCAAATGTGTGACAAAATAGCTTTTGAGGCATACTAAGTTTAAAATATTGATAAATAACTAATTTCTAGGAAAATTAGCTAAGTTAAGTAATAAATACAATTAATTAAAGATCAAAGAGATACTTCAAAAATAATGAGCAAACATATTGTTGAAATAACTTTTACAGATAGTAACTTTAGCAATTTCATTTCTAGAGACTTAAAAGATTTACATTTTATCTAAAAAGAACTTTCTAATAATTGTTCTGCACATATTGACATAAAGGAAAATAAAGAAGTAATAAATATCAATGAATTTAAATTAGAAGAGAATATCTAACTAAGGTTTAATCTTTTCAATTCACTCTTAGATAAGTTAACTTAGGAATTTTAGTTAAATAGAATTATTTAGATTTGCCTATTAATTGAAGATTTTGTTTTCTCTTTTTCTGATTTAGAATTTAGAGGGTGGTGTGCAGAAATAGAAGATCCATTATAAATATCTAACATACTACTAAAGACCTCTAAATTATATTTTAATTGCTTTTATTATTTGTTTAGCAATCTTTTTCCAGATCTAGACTCAAATTATGACCCTAATTATTACACAAAGCTTGTACTAACAATGTTTAGTTTATATGCTCTAATGTAAGAATTAGTAAAAATTGATGAAATTATTAATTTGGAATAAAATGGATTTACTGGATGTACTTTATTAAATGATAAAGTTAAATTAGACTATTTATTATAAGAACTTAGTAATCCTAACTAAAAATGGTTTAATTTATTGTTAAGGGTATAATCATATTACTAAAAAGAATAGAAAAGTCATAAGAAATATTTATTTAATTTTCAAAATCTAAATAATAATACAACTGATTTGCTAAATATTGAAACTTAATTTTATGTTTAGCTTATTTAAGAGAATTACACAAGCAAAGCTGAGATTTTAGAAAAATTATTAAATTCAGAATAGTCATGGTACTAAAAAAATGCTTAAATTTCGCTGTCATCTTAGTTTCTACCTGAACTATTATAAAATTATAGAGATATTTCATATTTAGCTAGAATATGCCTATTTTCATTTTCAAATGGAGAAATATATGGAAATTATTATCATAAGTACAATTAAATGGAATTGAGTTATAATTATTATTATAATCAAATTTATATAAAGATGGGTTAATTAAAATTCACTATATATTCTGATTTTTCCAAAGAAAGATACACTAATTATTATTTAAACCGTTAAGGTAAAAATTATTAGAGAATAATTGAATCATAAAAAGTAAGGAATAAGTTTTTAACAGAGAATGAAATGATAAGTACATAAGATTAGAAATCAGTTTAATAATCTAGAAGGTAGTACTATGCTTAATCATTTATCTAATTAAATTAAAATTTGAAATATATTTAATTATTTTGTGCTCTTTAGAACCATGAAATTTCTTTTGAAAAAGAGGAAGAATGTTACTTAGTAAAATAGATTATTCATAAAGGAGAAACAATTAAAGAAAATAATGATCTGTTGCATAATCTATCTGATTAAAAACTATCTATTAAACTAATTGGATAACTAACTTAAATAGGATTAAACTTAAATGAAAAAAAATCTTAATGCTTATCCTTATTTCATTTAATTGATGTTTTGATATTTTTATTCGAATATTGCAGTGAGAGAGCTTAAATTTTAATACAAGATGCGTTTTAAATGATTAGAAATCATATATAAACCTAATTGAAAAGTGATGTTTCTAAATATCAATCTATTTAAAGTGGTCTATGTATACTAACTTATGTTATAAAAAGCAAATTAACTAAAAAAGAGTTTGAAGAAATTCTTGAATTCAGAGTGATAATAGAAAATTGTTTTAGAATGAACCACTAATAACCTAAATTTATTTACTATCGAGTAATGGAATACCTTCTATCCATAAATGAATTTTATGTAGAGCTCAACCTAAAGGATATAACTTTTTTATAAAATTATATATAGGTATAGAATGGGGAGTGGGTTTATATTAAATAATTTAATAAGTATACTATCAATGAATATACTTATATTCCTTTATAAGGCAGTATACTCAAAAATGGATTTCCTCTGACAGGCCTTCCTAATGTAATAATATAGTCAAACTAATATCAAGAATGCTGTGGTAATTTGAATATATTATTTGAGATAACTACCTCATAGTATAAAGGAAATAACCTGATTACTTATGAAAGTCAGAATTATAAATCAGGAAAAATTTTAATAACATTATTAAAATCAAATAATATTTGGATTTAAGAAAAATCTATAGATGAATTGAGTTACAGAACATTCATTTCTAGATAATATTTTGAGAATTTTCCTTTTTATTTAAAAAATAAGATTAATTTTGATATTTAAAAAAGAGATTAATATTATTATTGGTTTAAGGAAAATAAAATCTTAATCACTAACTCAAATAGAAAAATTAAATTCATTGTGGATTTAATAAGTGATTAGATAAAAGATTTTAAAACAAAAATGTTTTTAGTCCCATTTTCTAAGAAGTTTATTACTAGTAATTTATATGACATCATTCAATAAATTGAAGATAAAAATTACATTTTTGGCTATAAATAAACAGAAAACGATAAAAATGTAAGCAGTATTCACTTTTTAAGATTGGGTTTAAGTTTCAATTATATTAAATAATAACTTCATTCAAATGAATTTAAAGATTTTTGTTTAGCTAAATAATAAAGTATCTCAACTCTGGAGGGAGTTTCTTAATATTTAATTTTAGAAAAAATCAATAACTAAAATAATTAAAAAATACTTTTAATACCCTTTCATCCAATCCTAAAAACAAAGATTGTTACAGTTAATAATATAAATGAGTTTGACCTGACTTAAATATTTGAACCTTCGTATTTTACTTATAATATTAATGAATAACTTGCTATTTTAGAGTCTGAAACTACAGCTGGGTTAATTTTTTTAAGTCTTCTATATTTTAAATCTAGAGATATAAATTGTGATAAATTTACTGGTATGAATAGTTATGAGAATTGCAGTGAATTATTAAGCAATTGCTAGTAAAATTAAGAATATAATAATACAGAATTTAATTTATTACTTTAATTTTTTGAAAGTGAATGTAGTCATTAAGATAATATCTTAGAAAAATGTAGCTAATAAAAAAAAGATCTATAGAGCATTTTTAAATTAAAAAATCATGGTTTGTATCCTGATAACATAAATTAGCATGCTATTTATTTGAAGTTGATACTTTTAATGGTAGAAAGCTATAGAATAGATTTTATAATCAAACCAAGCCAATTTAAAAAAGATATATTTCTTTTCTTATATGAATAATTCTTTAATTACCACTTCAAATTTTATTTGATATTCAAAAACAGAATTTATTATCGTTGCTAACTCTCTCAAAAAGAAGAAAAAAAATTAATAAAGTATTTTAAAAGTTACTTTTCTGATAGTAAATTAGATTAAATAATTTCAGAGTACTACAAATATATCCATAATTAAAGAAACATTTCTATTGTTTACTAACATTTAGACTATTTAACAAATCATAATAAATTTAATTCATAAAAAAAGAGAATTGAAGTTGAAATGTGGTTATTCTAAAAATATGCTTTTGTTAGCTTCAAAAATGAAAATATTAAAATAAAGAAAACAATTAATTATTGGAAAGGATAGTAATTTTGTTTAAATTAATTTTCTTGCTTATATAAATAAATTATGAATTAAAGTATTGATCTCAATCCAGAAGAATTCTAATATTATTTAAAATATTATCATCTATAAAACATTAAAAATAAAATAGATGATTACAATATATTCATTTACATTCTCTAATTGGCTGTTTAGGATATAAATCAATTCAAAACAATAAACATTCCTGACCATTTTTAAAGAGAAAAAAATAACTATTCTTTATCAAACTAATCTTAAGTGATGGAATATAATGATATACCAAATATTTCAGGATATTATTCTAGTGAATAAATTTACAATACAAAATAACAAATATATTAATTATTATCTAATAAATATTTAAATAGAGAATAAAAGTGTTCTAAAACTGTCGATCAGTTAGAAAGATTCTATACTATTTATGATCTAAGGAATTATATAGGAGAAATATTATCTAATAATAATATTTAATAGGTTTCGTATGACGAATAAGTTTTTTCACATTTACTAAAAATTAAAAAAAATGAAGAAGTTTCTAATTTTTTTACATAATTAAGTTAAAAATGCGATTTATTAACATTAAACATTAAATAAATAAATCCAACTAGCAATTTAACTTTAAAATCTCTTAACTTGGATAAAAAAGAGATTAATAAATAATTAAAAACAACACTTTAGATAGAAATATAGAATGATCCTCAAAATGCTAGTAAAGAGATAAATTAATTAAATATAGATTAAATTTATGTAGAAATAAGTTAGTTTTTTGAAACTAAATTGAAAAATTAAGAGCACATATAATTCCCATTTGATGAATTAACTAATTAAGTTTCTAGCCTTGCAATTAATATATTTGCTTAAAGATATGGAGAGTAGTTTCTTAAAGAATTAAAAATGAGTTTTACAAACTAAATTTAGTAAACAACTAATATAAATTAAGAAAAAAAATAATTAGGATATCTATAAACTTAAATTGAGGAATGTTAATTCAAAAGTAATTGTTAAATAGAAGATTTGCAGACATTTCTTCAGAATATCAGCTTAATAATTTAAAAACACTATCAAAATTTATATTAAGAATTATTTAATAGTATTTATTAATTAGACGAATCTAATATTTCAGTACAGGATTTACTTCTCCTCAGATTATGTAGGAAATCTTTCATCCCTAATAAATCTGATATTCTCTCAATAATAATAGACAAAAATAAATTTTAGTAAATAAATCCTTTTCTTTCTACAGATAATTAAGAAAAATAATAAAATTAAATTTATTTATACTTAGAATTATTTACATTTGGCTAATAAATCTAAAGAGTCTTATAACAAATAATTAATTATGAAGAAGCTAAAATAACAAATAATGAGGATGAAAAAGAGAGATTGTTATAATAGATCATATAAAATATACAAAAGAAGAGATGCTATAATATAAAAGAGCATCCACATTGGATTTTATTTGAATTCTAGAATAATATTTTAATCAGAGAATAACAAAAAGAATTAATTCTCTCAATATTTAATGATACTGAAAATACTATTTACTAATTAAACATGGGAGAAGGTAAAACATCAGTGATACTTATATTACTAGGTCAAATGATTGCGGATGGTAAAAATATCATCAGAATTAATTGTTTAGAATCTCTATTTGGAGTAATGTAAGATATTCTCAAGAAAAAATACAATGGATTGCTAAAGAAAAAGGTTTTTATTTTACCTTTTTCTAGAGATATAGAATTTACAAATGAAAATATTAATAAATTAGAAAATATTCTAAAAGAAATTAGAGATGAATAACATATTCTATTAATTACTCCGGAATAGCGCTTATGTTTACAATTAAAAAAATAAGAATGCCTATTAGATCATTTAAGTTCAAAAGATGCTAATGATATTTTTGACTGGGAACTTCATAATAAAATCGTCTATAAATAAATGAATTAAAAGAGTAAGAATTTCTATTAATTAAATGAGAACTAGCAAAAAATAAAATCTGTATTAGAAAATCTTGGATATATTAACAGTAATAACAATATTTTAACATATCCTGATAACAAAAATTAATTTTATGATAATGTAAATGCTAAGTATGCATCTTCCAAATAATTATATTTTAAGGGATTCTCGAAGTTTGTATACACTGCTTACTAAGTTTTAAGAATGTAATCTTTATAACTTAAAGATTATTTATTCCAAAGAATAAAATAATTGAATAATATAGAAAAATATACCTTTGTCGATATATTAGATGAATCTGATGAAATTCTTAGACATGGAAAAGAATTAAACTACACATTAGGATAATCTGAGCAGTTAAATGGGGGTAATATAAGATGGGAAATACCTTTACTCATTTTTAGATTGATTTTTTATGATTCAGAAATTAATGACTATTTTAAATAAATTTCTGGCTTATAACCATGCCCCATTCTATATAATAATGATTTTAAACCAAGAAGTTAAATTGGAGGAGGAATTCATTACTTAAGATTAGTAGATGGATAATTTTTTGAAGAAAAAATAAAACCAAAAATAGTTGAAAAAATTACTAAAATTTTAAGAGAGAAATTTGATGAACCTCATAGTGACATAAAAGATATAAATAATAATATAAATTATGGAAGCTATGAAGATTATATTTCAGGAAAATTAATTAAAAATGAAAAATAAATTCATGATTTAATATTAAATATTGGGAAAGACATGTTATATAGCTTTCTGTTAGCAAAGGGATGGCTCTCACATAATATTTTTTATCATGTTATGAGTTATAGATATAGAGTTGAATATGGGTTATCAGCTATGAGAGATAAAGAGATAGCTATACCCTTCAAAGGAAAAGATCTTCCATCCGAAAAATCTGAGTTTAGCCATCCCGATATTATGATAGGATTTACAATTCTAAGTTATCTCTATAATGGATTAACTTTCTAGTAATTTAAAGATGCTATAAATAAGCTCAATGATGATGATAGGGAAGATAAAAATGCTATATTATAATCTTGGTATGATGAAAGCTAAGAATGGATTAGTGAATATGCAAGTTAAAATCAAGTCAAAAAGCCTGTTTGGCTATAGTCATTTAAATCATTTGAAATTAAAGATCCTAATTAATTATTAACGGCTTATAATTGCCTTTGTAGGAATTTCAAAGTTGTGAAGTTTTATCTTAGTAACTTTACTTTTCCTAATAATGCTAAATTTTATAAGAAGAGAATAACAGGAAATGCTCATTCTTTAGTAAGTGAAAGCTAATCAAAAGGTTTTTCTGGCACAGATGATAAGAATGACACTATGCCAGAATCTATAATTCCTAAAAGAATGCCTTCATAGTTTGCCACAAATGGAAAATTGATTCATATATTATCTAGAGATATTAATTCTGTATATGAACCAAAAGTAGTCAAGAACAGTTAAGAATTTTTAAATGAAGTTTGTGGATATGTAGAAACGCATAATAATTGCTATATGTTAATAGATTCTGGAGCTATTATAACAGAGATTAATAACAAGGATGTTGCAAAATATATAATCTCTCATCTTAATGAAAGATTTAAGGGAGTAGTATATTTCTCAGATATAAATAATAAAATATCTGTAATTCTTAGAAATCAATAAGTAATACCTCTCTCTACTTGCCATTATGATAAAAGACAATTATTTGTTTACTTAGATGAATCTCATACTAGAGGATCTGATTTTGTCTTACCTTTAAGTGCAAGGGCAATATTAACACTAGGACGAGGTATGAATAAAGATAAATTAGTATAGGCAGCTATGAGACTTAGGGATCTTGAATATAAATAGTCTATTGTAATATGGGGAACTGAAGAAATAACTTCAGACATTGCTAAAATGAATGGAATTAGTATTAAAGACATTACAAGCAAGCATGTTATTATTTGGGCTTCTGCTAATACTGTCTTAAAAAATGAAAAAGATTTATACCCAGTAATGCTTCTTAAATTTAAAAATCAAATAAAAAATTAAGCTATAGATTTATAAAAGTAATTTTTGGAGCAGCCATATTAATCTTTAATATCTTGTTGTGAAAACATTGTTTAAGAAGGAATATAGGATTTATATACAAAATCACCTTAAATAAAAGATACTTTAGAGATATTAACAAATAAATCTAATAAATATCTGTCTACTTTCTTTGAGGGGATGGAAAAAGAAACATCACAAAATTCTATCATAAATCAATAAATGAATAATCTTAAAGAATCATAATTTTAAAATTTCAATAAAATGATTGAAAAATTAAAAGATAAATTACCAAAACAAACTAAAACTTATGATACAAATTTTGATTGTGATGAAGAGAATGAATAAGAAGTTGAAGAAATTTAGTAATAAGAATAAGTTTCTCTAACCAAATAAGCTAATCCATAAATAGAAACATAATGGCTTTTTACAGCAATTTTGAGTTAAGATTTTATAAATTACTGTAAAAAATCTACAAAAGATTATCCTGAATTAATACGAGTTAAAAATTATTTTAATTCAACAAGTTTTAGCGATCTAAAGAGTATTAAATGGAATAAAAATATTCTGGCTACAAATAACTTTATGAAAACTGTTAGCATGGATTTTTCTACTAATATTTAATCTAGTGACTACTTTAGACCTATTAATATGATTTTAGTTCATAATTTTAAGAAACTCAAGATTATTTTGCTATCAGGCTTTGAAGCTAATAATATAATTTAAGTACTATAGAAATCAAAAAGCGAAAATGTTTACTTAATTCACATCGATGATTTAAGCAATCCTTTAACCACTCCTAGCAATATTAAAATTTAATTCGATGATAAATTATAATAGCTATTAATGATTATTAGACTTTTGAATGGAGATTGCTATTTTAGAGATGAAGAAAAAATAATTGTTTAAAAGTGCTTAGGGATCATTTTCCATTCATCTTTTCATTAAAAAAAAGAGATTTCTGATGAAATTTATAACAGTTTGGCTCAATGCAAATTAATTAAGAATGGATAATTTAGTGCAGAATTATTAAAGATGGTTTTTCAAAATATAAAAAACGAATAGATTACTACAATAGAAGAGAAATATAATATTGATATTTATATAATACTAAGAAAAATTTTAGAATATAGTATCCTAGATTAATCTACTTAATCAATGGATTTGATAAATTTATTTTCAAACTTAGCAGCAATTAGAGGGAAAGTAAATTAGTACTCTCGTAGTACTCTAAGATAAATCTTAGAAATTAATTGTGAATGGAATTTATGACATTAATAATAAACCACCCTACAAAAATAATTCCTTCAAAAAATATAAATTTATTATTTTTTATTAAATTGTTTTGCAAAAATTAAATTTATAATTTTATCATTATGTTAAAATAAATTTTCAACAGTAAATTTGTTAATTAAAAAGAAAATAAATTGATTAATGTAGGATAGAAATATTAAACTTTAAATATATGAATTGTAATCTTATTAAAACACTATTATTCTCTCTTTTGATATAATTTTTATCTTATATAAAAATATATAAATTCTATTTTATATTTGAATTCATTTTTATATATGTAAGACTTGAATACTTGAATTGTATCTAAAGTTTATAATAGATTATTAAAATTAACAAATATTAAAAGTTGAACAAAAGAACTATTGTTATAATTTTATTTAAATAATCAAATTTATTGAAAGAAAATAAATACAAATTAATTTAGTAAAACTAGAATTATTATTTATATATAGGTGGGAAAATTGCTAATTATTGAAAAAGTGTTATCATTTATTTACCTTCCTATATTTTAAATAAAGAATATTTAATTCATTTATAAAACAATAAAGAATACTTAATTCATTTATAAAAAAATAAAGAAGATGATATAGAGTAAACATTTTTGTTTGTTAATTATTAAATTATCCTAAATAGCCAAGTAATACTATTTCAATACTATTAAAAGATTATTTAAATATCAAACAAAAATGGTACATTATTTTTTAAAAAAACATAACATAACTCAATAAAAATAAAAGTAATTTCAATTCTTTTTATTTTATTAACACACTATATATAAGTATCCTTTTAAATTACAAAGGATTGGGCATAAATTAAGATTGTTCTAAATAAAAATAATAAATTAAACATTTCATAAAAAAATTTTTGATAAAAATAGATTAATTAAATACTTATTAAATGCTTAAGTAAAAAATTCTAGATTTCAAAGATTTATCAATTGGAGATTTGTCTTAATAGTATGAAGATGATCTTATTTAGTGCTTTAGTATATCAAATATAAAGTCTTTACCTTAATAATCAGGAACTGAGAAATTAATATTTGAATTATTTCTGAAATACTTTTCTTTAAAATTGGGAGGGAACAAATAAGATTGCCTGAAAGAATTATTTAAGTTATCTAATACTGATAATTAAATACTTAGATAAATTGAATAAAATTTTAAATAAGTTAGAGATGAGTTGCAAGTGTTAATTGAATCTTAAATAACAAATAATAGATTTTTAGATGATTATACTTAGGATTTATAAAAAAAAATAAAATAAAATAATTATTTTATACTTCCCATAGGATTTAAGTAACTGTACTACTAATAGAAAGATTTTGACTGTCCTATGATGTTAGAAGAATAATATTTAGGACCACACCCTTCTTACCTTATCATAAAATCAATTAAAGATGGATTTAAGTAAATATGTGTAATAGATCCTTTTACTCCTTACTAATCAAGTTTATCAGATATATAAAAAGATTACTTTAATTAAGGTATAGTAATAGAAAATGTGCCTCATAATTCCATAACATTTAATTTCTTGAAATAATTAGTAACTCTAAAAACTTAAAGCTTTAATGGGAATCCTTATTAATTCTCAGATTTATATGAAATTATTTTATCTCAGCTGGAGGGGGGTAGTTATTAATGTTAAAAGTCTAGGAGTTAATATTAGTTAGATGAAAGGAAATTTCAATGTCTCCCTTTTACTTTAGTTAAAAAGTTATTTTTATTTCTCTTAAAATAAAATATATCTGAAGAAGAAGATTTAATAATATATGATTAGATTATCTGTGAATTTCAATTCACTTTACTACTAAATATCTTTGAATAATATTCAGATTAAAATAATTATAATTCATTAAGTCTTAAAGATCTTTAAAAAAAAGAATTTTTATTGAATGAAATGGTTGATAAGATTACTATTGATGCTTCTAATTTAAAAAGTATCAATAAATCCATAATAACTGACCAAATAATTAAAATAAAGGATAAGATTAAAAGAAATTAATAAATCAGAATTATTGATGAATAAAGAAAAAGATAGATTGGAGAGCTTCATTTTAAACACTAAAACTTTAAGCTTCTCATACCTATAGACCTGAAAGATCTAAAATTTATTTAAAACAAAATATCTAATAGTAATAATCTTCAAAAAAAATCGAAAAGTATTAGGTAGATTGTAAATATTCATAGGGAAGAGGCTGAGGATGGCTTTATCAAATTAGAAAACTTGGTTAGATTATTAGACGAATTATAAAAAGGAAATAGTTTAACAAGAAATATTTAAATTAATCTGGCAATTGAAGATTTTATATTTTCATTTATTGATTAAGATTTTTAAAATTGCTTTAATGGAAGTTAAAATTTAGAAAATATATCATCTGTTTTATTGAATGTAGCAGTTCTTTATTATAACTGCTTTTCAAGAGTTTTTTGCAAGCTTTTCCCTTCTTAAAATGTTTCTTATGATCCTAATTATTACACAAAATTTACTTTGATAATGTTTAGTCTTTTGGCTTTAACTTAAGAATTAGTCAAAAAATATTAAGCAGCAGGATTAGAATAAAAAGGATACACTACAAGCACATCATTATCTTATTATATTAACCTATTCAATCTCCTTCCTAAACTAAGTATACCAAGTAAAAAATGGTTAAATCTTCTCATAAAAGTAAAAAATTACTTTGAATAATAAGATTAAGAGAACCCCAACAAAATATTTGACTTTAAATCAACATAATATCTAAATAGATATAGTCCTCCCAATGAAATTTAATTTATGATTGAATTTCTTGAACAAAATTAACCTTATTAGTATTAATAGTTGTAAAATACCTTAAATTATGGCAATAAAGATATGAGAAAGATATGGTTGGATATCTTTTTTAGTGATAAATATTTACCCAAGCTTTTAACAAACTTAAGAGATATATCTTTTCTTGCAAGATTAACTTTGATTTCTTTTTCGCCTAGTATTATTGATTCGCTATAGAATTTCAATAAATTTTGCTTGGACTATAATAGTATGGCACTTTCTTATAATTGGAAGAAATTAAATAAAATTACTATTAAAATGGGAATAATTGAGTATACTTTATAGGAGACTTATAATCCCTCAAGATATACCGATTTCTATCTTTCTGATAAAGATAAAGAATACTAATAAATAATACTTTCTAGATCTGAAGAAAATATAACTGAAAATGAAGTGATTTGTTCATAATATAAAAAACCAGTTCATTAGTCGAGAAAACAATACTACTCTTAATCTTTCATTTAGTTAAATAGTAATTTGAAATATACTTATCTTTTTACAGCTCTCAAAAATTAAGAAATTCTATTTGAAAAAGAATAAGAATTATTTCTTGTAAAATAAATACTTCATAAAGTAGAAAAGATAAGCTTGTCATGCTAATTAGCTGAGAATCTAGAAAATGAAGAATATTCTATAGAATTAACCAAGTTATTTATTTAGGTCGGTTTTTGTTTCATAGAAAATATTATGCAATCTCAATGCTTATTTTATTTAATAGAAATTCTAATTTTCCTTTATGATTTTTGCAGTTAAAAAGCTTAAATACTAATTGAAGAGTTCTTCGGTAGATTAAGAATTAAATTGATGAATTAATTTAAGAAAAGTTAACAGCCTTCTAATTAGCAATCAATTTAATGTAGCATCGGTATCCTATCATTCAAAATTAAAAAAGAATTAAGTCAATAAGAAATATCATGTATCTTAGAATTAAGAATAATCATTGAAAATAACTTTAGACAAGACATTTAATAACCATTTTTAATTTATCACTCCATGATGGAATATTTGCTTTCATAGAGCTAGTTACTCAAAGAGTTAACTAATGAGCAATTAAAGTTCTTAGATAGCTATATTAATTCTCCTAATTTAAATTGGGAATTTAATCAAAACAAATATCTTTATATAAGCCAAGATTATTGTTACGTACCTCTCAAAGGATTAATACATAAAAATGGATATCCATTAACTGGTTTACCTAATTTCATTTTACAATAAAAAATATATCAAGAATGTTGCAAAAATTAGAATCATTTATTTGAAATTACTAATTGGAGTTTTGAGAAAAAGGATTTAGTGGCTTATGAAAGTAGGAACTAGTTTGGAAAAGTCAGAATATCAATATTGAATGATAGCGAAATCTGGGTATAGGAATAATAAAAGGATAGTAATTAATTCAAAACATTTCTGCCTCGTGAATATTTTGAGAACTTCCAAGAATATCTAAAAAAGAAAATAAAATTTGGAAATAAGTCATCAAATAAATATCTCTATTGGTTTTTAAACAATAAGGTATAAGTAACAAATGAAAAAAGGAAAATAAAATATGAAATTAATTTAATAAATAATGAAATTTATAATTACAAAACTCAATAATTTATTATTCCAATTTGTTAGAAATTTGATGACAGTAATCTTCTTTATAACTTGTTTAAGAAAATAGATGATTCTAATTATATTTATGCATAAAAAGTTAATGAAAACGATCATTTCCCTTTAACAATACACCTCACTAGATTAGGGCTCTCCTTTTACTTAAAAGAAAAAAAACTCATATCAAATGATTTTAAGGGTTTTTAATTAAGCAATAGTTAATTTATAAATACACTTTTGGGATTTGAATAATATTTGATTTTAGAATCATAACCAAATTAGCTTTAAATGAAGTAGTAAAAGACTCTTATTATCCCCTATCATCCTCTTTAAAAAAATCAATCTCTTTATTTCAATAAATAAATTACATTTGATCTAACTTAAGTGTATGAACCATGCTATTTTTCTTTTGAAATCAATGAGAATCTAGGATAACTACACTCTGACTCCACTTCTGGAAACCTATTTTTAAGTTTACTTTATTACAATTTAGGAAGTAATTATGTTGATACATTTACCAGTATGAATAACTTTGAAAATTCTTTTGAATTGTTAAATAATTGTTGGTAAAATTAGGAATACAATGATATTGAATTCAATCTTATACTTTAATTTTTTGACTTTGATTAAGCAAAAAACTTAAGTATTCTAGATTAATGTTTATAATAAGAGAATAATTTGAAATAAATATTTTAAATTTAGAATCATGGCTTAAACCCTTAAAATATTAATTCACATTCCATTTATCTAAAATTAATGTTACTTCTTTTAGATAGTTATTAGACAGATTTCTTATTAAAGAGCAGACAAAGGAAATAATTCATTTTTAATTTTTTGTTTGAAGAATTCTTTAACTACCATTTCAATTTCTATATGGTTTTCAAAAATAGAATTTATGACCGTTGTATTCTTTCTTAGTATGATGAAGAAAAACTAATTTCTACATTTATCAGGTTATTTTGTATTGGAAAATTAGATAAAAGAATAGCTCTTTATTATGAATGCATCACGAATACTGGGGAAAGAAAAGTTATCGCCCATAAATCTTTAGATTATAAATCTAATGCCATTTAATTCAATAAACAATTACATAATATATCATAATAAGTAGAAAGTTATTTTGAAAATATGGTTGGAGAATTTTCAAATTCCATTTTAAAAGTAGAAGATACTATTTCTAGTTGGAAAAAGATATAATTTAAAATTGGTCATTTCATTTCTTTATTTCAGTAGATTTTAGAAATTAAAAATTTAAGTAATATTAGCAAAGAATTTGAAATCTTCAATGTATTCCTGTAATACCTATTCCTATAGAATATAAAAGATTAATAACCTTAAATAAACGTTTTTATCATCATTTTATAGCTTATCCTTGAATAGCCTCATAAGTTCAGAGATAATAATCCTCCCTATTTTGTAGATTTATTAAAAGATTATTCTTATTCTTTAAAAAAGAGTTCTTAATAAATGTTTTACGATAGATTACCTGGCTTATTTTATAGCTATGGGTAAGTAGCTTAATAAACTAAATATGAAGTAGTATAATTATTGAAAAAAAAGTATATAGATTACAATGATTATTGCAATTTAAGTTATGGCCAATTAAAAAATTATAATATGCAAAATAATTTATAAAAAGCAATTCAAAAAATATTTTCTGACAATGATAGAAGAGGATACTATGCATGCTATGAGGAAATCATTCAAAGGTTATAAGAGAAAAGAAGAAATTTTGATTTATTTCACTACTTTAAGGGAATTGCTTATTAATGTAATTATAAGGATAAATAATAAAAAATTATTTCTATTTGTTTTAATTTATCTCCCTTCTCAATTTAATTAACAAATGAATAAATATAAGCCTAGATTAGCTAAAAAGATGGTTATAATATTAATTTGATACCTGAAGAACATTAAGTTGAGTGGAAAATTAATACTATCAACCTAAATTAAATTCACAACGAAATTGATAGCTTTATTTAAGAAATAACAACTTATCCAGAAAGAATTTAATTTCCTTTTGATTAAATCGATAATTAATAGAATTCTCTAGCAAAAAATATTTTCTCTAATGGTTATGGAAAATATTTTGTTGACGAATTAAGGTAAAGTTATGATAATCCAATTAATGATGACTTATTAAGTAAAGAAAAAGATAAGAAATTTGGTTATCTTCAAACTCCCATAATTGAGTACTCTTTTAAAGAAGGTATTACACTTAATCAGTTTAAAATTTACCTTCTTGACCTATATAATTAATTGGAGAATAATAATTAATTATTATACAGCGAGATAAATGAAAATATCATGATGCTACAAAGATAAAATGATATCATAGAAGATATTTTGTTATTAAGATAATCCAGAAAGTTTCCTATCCCTAATATGAAAGATATCCTAAAACTCTCCATTGATATCAATAGTATTAAGTCAATTAACCCAACTATTTAGAAGAATGATTATAACATTTATCAATCTAAAATTATTTAATATATTGAGTAATTTTCTATGAATTAAAAAGTATAAAGAATTTTGTAGATGATTAATAAGTATGATGAAATCAACTAAGAAGAATAGTTTGAAGAAAAGCAAAGATTATTTTAATCTATTCTTTAAAACATTTAGTCTAAAAGATGTTATCCTGTAAGAGATCTCCCTTTTTATTTATTATTTGAGATAGAAAATAATATTTTAATAAGATAAAATTAATATGAGCTAGCAAGAGCAATGTATAGTGATAGCGATAATTCACTGTATTAACTAAATATGGGAGAGGGAAAAACATCAGTTATTCTTATCCTTTTGTGCTATATGATTGCTAGTGGAGAAAATATTGTTAGAGTTAATTGCTTAGAGTCTTTATTAGGGATTATGTAAGATATCTTAAATTAGAAATTCAATGGGTTTCTTAAAAGAAGAGTTTACACCCTTCCATTTTCAAGAGATGTATTATTCTCTGATGAGAATATTGAAAAATTAAAAAATATCTTATCTGAAATTTAAAATGGTAAGCATATTTTATTAGTAACTCCAGAATAGCGCTTATGTCTCCAATTAAAGAAATAAGAAACTCTTCTGGAATATCTAAATTCTAAAGATGCTGATAACACTTTAAATTGGAGACTTCATAATAATAAATTCAATTAGTAAAAAAATAAGAACCTCAAAAATTCTATTTATTAGTTAACGTCTAGCTAAGTTACATTAAAGGATGTTTTAGAAAAATTAGGATTTATTGATAGTAATAACATTATCTTAAAATACCCAGAAAGCAAATAAGAATTTTTTTAGATAATTTAATAAAAGTATTAATCTCAAAAATTCAATTTCTTTAAAGGATTTAGCAGATTTATTTATTCTATGTATTAAATCTTTAAAAGCAGATCAGTTAAGTACAAGGAATAACTACAATAAAGAGTGGCTTTATTAAATCAAATAGATCAATATACTTTTATTGATATTTTAGATGAATCCGATGAAATCCTTAGACATGGAAAGGAATTAAACTACACTTTGGGTAAATCATAGTAATTAGATGGAGGAAGCACACGTTGGGAGATTCCTTTTCTAATTTTTAGATTAATCTTTTACAATAATGAAATTATTTCATACTTTAAATCAATTTCTTAAATGAAATCAAATCCAATTGTATTTAATTCTAATTTTAAACCTAGAAGTGAAATCGGAGGTGGAATATAGTTTTTAAGATTTGTTGATGCCTCATACTTTGAAGAAAATATAAAGCCTCTTTTAATTTAGAAAGTTACTAAGTTATTAAGGGAAAAGTTTGATGAACCTAATCCAAATATTATTGATTATTATAACCAAATTCTTTATGGTAGCTATGAGGATTTCATATTTGGAAAATTGATTAAAGAAGAAGAAAAAATAGTAGAGCTTTTGAAATAAAGGGGTTAAGATTTTTTAAATAATTTCCTACTTGCAAAAGGGTGGCTTTCACACAATTTATTTTTCCATGTGATGAGCTATCGATATAGAGTTGAATATGGTTTATCCGAAAAAAGAGATTAAGAAATAGCTATTCCATATAAAGGAAAAGATTTACCATCTGAAAAATCTGAATTTAGTCATCCAGATATTATGATAGGTTTTACTATTATTAGTTACTTATACAATGGATTAACTTTTAAATAATTTAAAGAAGCTCTTATTAAACTAAAAAACGAATCTAGAGAAGATAAAAATGCTATTTTGAAATCTTGGGTAGAGGAAAGTTAAGAATGGATAAAAGAGTATGTATCTTAAAGTGATTTAGAATATCCAAATTGGCTTGAATCTTTTCAAGCTTTTGATATAGACAATGAAAAAAAGTTATAAATAGCATACTCGTGCCTTTGCAGAAATTTTAAAGTAGTGAAATACTATCTAAGTAATTTTACTTTCCCTAATTAAGTAAAACATTATAAAAAAAGAATTACTGGAAATGCTCATTCCTTAGCAAGTGAAGGTCAGACAAAAGGTTTTTCTGGCACAGATGATAAAAACGATAGTATGCCAGAGGATGTAGCACCCAAAAGACTGTTATCTTAAGAATCTACCAATGGAAAGTTAATTCATATTTTATCAAGGTAAGTAAATAGTGTTTATGAACCAAAAAAATTAATTGATAGTAAAAAGTTTTTAGATGAAGTCTGTAAGTATGTGAAAGATAATATTAATTGCTATATTTTAATAGATTCTGGAGCTGTTGTTACAGAAATGAGCAATTTTGATGTCTCTTCTTATATTATTATGAATATTGATTAAAGATTTAAAGGGGTTGTTTATTTTTGTGACAATACTAACAAAATAAATGTTATTTTTAGAAATTTATAAGTTATTCCATTTTCAACCAGTCATTTAGATACAAATAATTTGTTTATTTATCTAGATGAGTCTCATACTAGAGGCTCAGATTTTAAGCTACCACAAAATGCTAGAGGAATATTGACTTTAGGAAGAGGAATGAATAAAGATAAATTAGTATAAGCTGCAATGAGACTTCGTGATCTAGATCATTAACAATCTATAGTTTTGTGGGGATCTGAGGAGATCTCTTCAGATATAGCCAAGATGAATAGTATTAATATTAATGAAATAACTTCTAAGCATGTCATTATATGGGCATCTGCAAACACAGTTTTAAAGAATGAGAAGGATTTATATCCTGTTTTACTGCTTAAATTTTAAAATTTAATAAAGAACAAAGCTTTAAAACTCTAAAAGCTAATTTATAATAATCCATTAAAATCATTAATCTCCTTATGTAGGAATAATGTAGCAGATGGTATAGAAGAACTATATAAAAGCTCTCCTAGATTGATGAATCCATAAGAAATTATTTATTCTAAATGTAACCTATATCTAACAAATTTTTATGAGAACTGCAGTTAAGAAAATGTGAATGGAGAATTAAAGAATTGGGAAAAAGAAAATAAAACAAATTTATTAAATTTAAATTAAGATTAAGAAATAATGTAAAAAATAATTAAAAAATATGAGCATAAGTTACCTCAGTTAATAAAAACTTATTCAACTACATTTGATTGCGATTAAGAGAATGAATAGGAGGAAATTGAAGAAATCTAACAATAAGAAGAAGTAACTATAAGCAACTATGCAATTTCTGCTCAAGAATAAAACTGGAAATTTGAACTTATTACTAATTTAGAATTTATTAGTAATTCTATCAAAAATGAGAATGAATATCCTTAATTATATCCAATTAGAAAATGTTTTGAGCTTACTAGTTTTCAAGAATTAAGAACTATTAAGTGGAGCAATTAAGTTTATGTAACAGAAAATTATAGGAATACGGTGAAAGACTTTACCTCCAAATCTATAAAAGGTGAAAATGATTTTATGAGGCCAGTAAATATGGTTCTAGTATATATAACTTCATAGATTAATATGGTGTTACTATCTGGATATGAAGCTCATAAAATCATTGAAGTTTTAAAGAGCTCAGAGACAAATCAAATTTATCTTTTTAATATCAATGATCTAAACGGTCCTACTATGGTGCCAAGAAATAAAAAAATAGAACTTGATGCTTCATTTAAATATCTAATAACGATTCTTAAATTATTTAATGGAGATTGTTATTTTTAATACTAAGAAATTGAGCTTGTCTAAAGGTGCCTTGGACAAATAAAATATGATTAACTGCATGAAAATTAAGAGCAGTCGATAAACATATATTCATAATTATATTCAAGATAATTAGTTTTAAATGGCTTTGTTACAACTAAGTTAATATAATAATTATATCATAATAAGGCTGGAAATGATATTAAGGAGATAGAATAATAATTCAATGTTGAAATTTAAAATAAACTATATCTAATTCTAGAAGAAAGTATTATAGATAATAAATAATTGAGTATTGATTTTATCAATTTATTTACTCATGTCACATTAATTAGAGGGAAATCTAATTAATTCTATAAAAGTACTCTCAAAAGTATTTTAGAAATAAATGTAGAATGGTCTGTTTGAGTTTAATTCTGCAAGTCAAGTTCATACTAAATAAACTCTAAAATGATAATAAAAATAAAGATGTAATTAAGAATTATCCAAAGAATAAACAAATAGATTAATAAAATAAAATGATTATTAAATTTTTTGTAAAAAGATACTTATTCTTTGTAAACTATTGATCTCCTAAAGTAAAGGATAGAATTTAGAATAAGATAAATTTTCTTATTAAAAAAAATTTTTATTATTTTATAGATTTTTTATGATGATTTATTTATTATTAAAATCAATAATAATATTGTTTAAATTAATAAAGTATTTAAATTTATACCAATCAATCAAACTGAATAAAATTGTATTTTTCAATATTTTAATGAAGAAATATTCTATGCAAACAAAATAAATAGATTTAAATCTCCTCTTAATTTTTGTATCTTCAATTAAAATCTACTATTAAAAATAATTTAAATTTGAAAAATAATAGATGTAAAAAATTTTAATAAAATATTTCTTGACAACTATTTCTTAGAACCAAATATTTTATCATTGAAAATCAAGAAATTCAAAAAATATAAATTGAAAAATATATTTTTTCCTATTATCAATTAGATCTCTAAATATGGGGTTGGGGTTGGGGTTGGGGTTGGGGTTGGGGTTGGGGTTGGGGTTGGGGTTGGGGTTGGGG
>JH651273.1:476649-596053 GCA_000260095.1 Tetrahymena borealis | reverse complement strand
AACCCCAACCCCAACCCCAACCCCAACCCCAACCCCAACCCCAACCCCAACCCCAGGTTAGTAATCAAGAAATAAAATATAAATTAGAAGAATTTTAGTTTAATTAATTAAAAAATATTTTAAGAAGGAATAAAATTTATCATCTGTGACTAATAAAAATGAAGTTTAACTAATATCCACTGAATTTTTGCTTCATATGAAGTCAATTATAATTAATAAATATCTTAGGTAGTATTGATCTTTGATGAATGATATATAATTTTGTAATATATTTCTCAAGCTTCAAAGTATTTTCTCTTTGATTAGTTAGTACATATCTTATATATAATTTTAATTATTATTTAATTCTTTTTAAGATTTATCAACTGCTTGAACTGGCGCACTCCAAAAAAACCTTATCACTATGTAGGAACATTATTTAGATTTAATTGATATTATTTTTTCATTAAATTTTATTTCTGTCTACTTTTGTTATTTTTTATTAATTTCATTTTGATCATCAAATTCATCTTTTTTTTATTGATTTTAATTATTTACTTATATTTTAGAATTTTTGTTTTTATTTATTGAAAATTCTTTTACTCCTAATCTAAAACAAGGTGCTTTAAAACTAAATAGATCACAAAAGCTAGCACAATATTATGTAAAATTATTTTCCTTTTTATAGGTTTATTAATAAATTTTTGTTAAAAAATAAACCTTTTATATTTTAAACTTACTATTTATTTTCAAAACTGTAAAAATAAAATTTATTAAAAGTAGAAATAATGTAAACTCTTTAATTCTTAGTTTCGAATAAAACTTTACAACTCTAAACTTATGATTTAATTATCAATTTTTATTTAATTACAATACTAATATTTTAATTTAATTTTATAGTTAGTTATCATAACTAGGATAAATTATGGTTAGAAACTATTTAAGAAGGATTACAACTTTGAGAGATGTAATCTTTTTTCCTAAATAATTTATTTTGGCTTGTTCTTTTTTATGATGGATTTATTTTAGATACTCTATATGAATCTATATTTTGGAATCCCATCTGAATAATGTCGCTTGAATTAGGTGAAGGAAGTTAGAATGAAGATCCAGATTCATTTTTTGATTATGGGTCTATAAAATTAAACTTAGAATTTAACCCATTTCCATTTTAAACTGATTATGGTTACAAATTCTTGGAATTTATTTTATTTTATGAGTAATGCTTTGAAGAAATAAGCTTCTAATTTAAGTTTTTAATGATGTCATTCAATTTGCATCTTTCTTCCATCCTTTTAAGTAACTAAACTTTATTTTTTTATACATTAATTTTGGAAGCTTAGTTAAAATCTATCTATGTTGAACCATCTAAATAGTTATCATCTTTCATAGTAATTGAAAGATCTTGTAAAATGGGTTTTTTAATGTTAATATTTGTGGATAATTCATCTAACTGATTTTAATATCTACTTGAACCTTCTTAATAGAGATTCTTTTAGTGGGCATAATTAAAGAAATCAGAAAAAACTCTTGGAGTAGAATTAGAATTGCTTCTCTTAGGATTTACCATATATGAACTTTTCAACTAGCTTTAATTTTAGAAATATGATTGATTTATCTATTTTTGGAAATTTGTAGTTAAAGTGATATTTGAGGGGAAATTATTTAATCTAAAGGGAAATGTGCTTTAATTTAATGGATAACTGCTCTGATTCAACTATTAATTTTATTATTATTGTTATTGTTACTGTTGTTGTTATTACTATTACTACTATTGCTGTAATTAAGGAGTTGATGTGGTAGTATTAAATATGCTCAATATAGGAAGTGATTGTGTTTAAGTTTATGGTTGAACAATCTTTTTCTATACTAGTTGCGTAGTACCAGGGTTGTAATAGCTGTTTATTATATTCTGCATCTTAGTTGTATTTAAATTATTATTTGTACTCATATTGTAAAAAGACTCTTATTAGTTATTAACAGATTAATTTTATATTTAGTTTTAAGAACTTATTTTTTCAGTGTGAGTCTATATTTCTTTTAAAGAAGATTTCTATCTTCTCATCTATGTTAGTGTATTAGTATTTTCCTCTATTGATATCTTTGTTACTAATTATTTTGTGGGACTCTGTAAACTCGATTACTTGTGTAATTATTTATCTAAATAACTATTGAAATATTTATCAAGAATAAAAGTAAGTGTAAAAGTAAGAAAGTATTTAAATTAACTAAAATAAAATAATTACTATTATTATGCATCTAATTTTCTTTACAAATCTGAAACATCTTAAAACTCATCATTCTTTTTTAGAATTCTTTATCTATATTAAGGAAGAAAGAATATGATATTCTCTCTTTCATCTTATTCTTTCATCCTCTTCTCTATCTCTAAATCATTTGTCTCATTCTTTGTTTATAGTTCCTAATCAAATTGTTAATCTTTGTTCTTCAATTCTTTTACTCTCTTTTATTAAAAAATAATAAAATTTTATGAACATATACTAGTAATTATTCTCAAAAATTAAGCCTTTACTTTAATAACTTCCATCTCCTTCAAAGAGGGACCTCTTAATTAGCTTTAAAATTAATCTTTAAATTTATCAAATTATATATCTTTTGGAGTATAAAAGCTCTTCATAGTGATTACTCTTGGTAAATTTTTCTATTATTATTCAGAATTTTAAGGACTATTTAAATCCATTGATTAAGAATTCTTTCTCCTGTTAGATTGCTGTTTATTACCTGTTTCAGTCAATGAAGGTTATGTAATCATAATATTTTCTTAATTTTACAAATTAGATATGGATGTTTATACTATCTACTATAAGTATTGCTTAGTGTTATTTAGTCTTTAGAATATTTTATCTTTTTGAAATTTTTTACACATTAACTCCAATAACTTTATAGTAAAGTAAAACTATAATTAAAAAATAAGCTAAATATATTTCTATTTAAAGCAATAAATACTCTTCTTTAAAGTTCGGCATATGTACTAAGTTTTAAGATCCAACTCATAGGCAGTGGATGATTAACATTAGTATTAGTTTTTTCATTTAAATTCAAATCCCATATTTTAAAATATCCATCTGTTGAAGAGGTGGCTATATAACTAAAATGTTGTTGTAAATTAAAATAAATACCTTAATAATTGTTTTAATTATATTACTTCTATCTATTTAAAGATATAACTTTAATCATGTGAAGTTAGTTTTTATGGGCCTGCTATGATTTAATTTTCTTAATCCATAAATTACTTTATTCAATAAATCCTTTTAGTTGAGAATCGTTTTGGGCAATTGAGTTTTGTACGAAGAATCTATTTACCTCAGCTTTTTCTGAAAACACTTTAAATTCTTCGTTTGTGTTTCGGTTTGGATTAAAATTCTTTTTGTCATTTTCATATGATTATTTAATTGTCAATTTATTTTCCTCTATTAACTATGAAAGATCATATTAATCTATTTATCCCTATTTCAATAATTATCAAATATTTATCAACCAAAGTAATTTTAAATAAATTGTATCAAATAAAGATATGTATGGTACATTAACTCTACCTATATAGAGACTCAGTTCATTTTCGGATATATTATTTGCAATCACTTTCATAGCATAATTATAAGTGTCTTATTATATTACTGTTTATTAACTACTTTTATTATTATTAATTTTTTAAAAAATCTTCAAGAAAAATTAATTTAAATTTTACTTAATACTGCTTCTAGGGTTTTTTGATAATTCTAACTAAGATAAATGGGAAGGATTGTTCTAAGTTTTAAAAGATTTTTGATTTATTCTTTATGGAGAGTTTTTTTGTCCCATAGGTGATTGAGACAATATATTTTAGAATTAGTCTTTAAAGTACATAGAAGTAAGGGATGTTTCATTTTATTAGCGTAATACTTGAGCCTAATTAGCAATACTGAAATTAAAGAAAGAAGAGAAATATTCAAAAGTATTTCGTGATGGAGATTAGAGATCAAGTATAGCAAGTAATTTGAAATTCATATGAGATTTATCTGTCAATTAAATATGCAGGATGTAGATAAAAGCATCTGTAGTTGATATAATAAGTATAGAGAATCCATTAACTAGATGTATATTAGAAGGTACTTGCCCATTTGGCAAAACAATTGTACCTATACATTTCAAGTATTCATAATCATAAATAAATATTTCACTTGAATCACTTCCAGTTAATATAATATTATGATAATATGAAAACTCCATCTATCCTATACCCTTTCCATAATGAGCATTCTTGAATACTCTTTTTAACTCAGTTTAACCATCTTTTGTTATTTTCTAAATGACTATCTAAGAGTCTTTACTTGCTGTAATAATCTATTTATTTTTGTAATCTATTTTCATTTGCGTGATTTCTCTTTAATGTCCATTTAATTTCTAAGTTATATATTTTAAAGAAAAATTAAATTAATGATTCATTCAACAAAAATATTATAATCTACATATTGATTATTTGAGTTGTTATACTCAATAAGCAAATTGATTCCTTTATCATCAGAAACAATAAAGTGACTTGCTTAATTTATGAAATTAAAGTTTGTAATTTCAGATTGTTCACTAGTTATACCCTTGATCAACCTTTTTATTCTACCTGTTTCTCCATCATATATTCTTACATCTTTTGTGGTGCAAACAACAATTTACTAATTCTTTTAATCAAATTCTATCTATTTATAATATATAAATAATTAAACTTGGGTATATTAAATTTAAATCTATCTTATACATTTATCGGATACTCTTGGTTACCTTTATTAGCATCTTTTTCATTTTCTTGATTATTTTTTATATCAAAATTTATGAATCCTACTCTAGAAGAAAGAATGCAAAGCATTTATTTATCAGAGACATATTTTATGGAATTAATAATAGATTTAATGTGTAATTTAAGAGTCTATAGACAGCTTAATGTTCTAATATCCCAAATCTTAATAACTCCTTAATCATCTGCACTGACAATCATTTCAGTATTTGCTATTTCCTAAATAGCTGTAACCATACTACCATGCCCAATAAGCCTACCTTCTTGCCTAAAAAAATTATTTGATTCAAAATTAAAACTATTAATTAAAAAAATGCATAAATTAATTTACTTATATTCAATATGTTTAGGATGTATACTATATAGGTAGATAATTTATTCAAAACCAGCAGTAATTAACATTTAATAATTATAAGAATATACGAAGCTATGTATTCCTGATTCTCTAATAGGTAAACTTAGTACCATTTACTTATCATAGAAGTTCCAAATAGTGATTTATTTATCGGCAGAAGCAATAGCTACAAGTCTAATATGAGTAAGTTCAAGCACTGATATAATATTTTCTTTGATTTATATGTTTGTTTTTATGGTATCTTCTAAGCATTCATCAACTAAATTCCATAAATAAATTTAATTTTATAGATTAGTGGTGATCCATTTCTTTGAATATTCTAAATGCCATATATCAGACGAATAATCATCAATAAATTATAGAGTTGAAAACTATTTTGAATATTTAAAGTTATCAGCTTTCTCCCAAAATACGAGGCTACAATCTTTTAAGCATGCACCTATCTGATTTTATTAAAAGTAAAATAAGATTCATTGTAAACAATTTGTTATTTTAAAAAAATTGTCAAAAGTATTAATTACTCTTTATTCTATATTTGAATAGGCAAATGAAACTATTATGGTAGTCATTTCAGTTGAATAATTCTTTGGCTTTAATTATTATGTAATTTATGCATTCGTATTATAGATATTTAATAGACCGCTTAGAGAATCTAATGTTATCATTTGATTTAAACTTTCAGCATATTCTCCCCTTTTAAAAAAGAATAATATATTTATTTTAGATTTCATTATTTGAATAACAACTATAATCTATAAATACTCTCTTCTCAAAATTCACGTTAAAAAATACTTGAATATTTTTCTTCAATTTAATTAAAATTTCTAACCAAAAGATTTACTGAATAAATCTTTCAAAATAGTATTTCATTTAAACAATTTATCTAAAAATTTCTTTGTTTATTTAAATATTAAATTCTAAATTTTTATCTACTTAATATTATTGTCAGGCCTATGCTTGAAACTATCAAACTTCATAGTATCAGGATTTAACCTGAGAATGCCTTGGTTGTGTTTTCCAACTACTATTGGAGGGTCCTATTAAATTTTATAAAATAAAAGGAAATTAAAGAAAAAACTCTTTTAGTAGATTAAGGGAATAGTTATAATTATTGCTTATAGTTTATTAGTTAATATATTATTTACAATATCAATCTCTCTTTATTGCTTGAAATCACAGTCTATTATTTTTTAAGGTGGCATCAAATATGTTGGGATCTTATAGTTTGTTATTTCTTTCTCTTGAAAATACTATATTTGTTGATAAATAAATTATTAAGCATCCTCTTAGCAGTTAATATTATTTTATGGAAAATTTACTTCATAATGGAAGTCAGTAAAATCTGAAAAAAGAATATTTCTTTCTGCTCTCATGTTTTATAAAATTTGCTAGTAGAGATCAACTAAACCCATAAGATAGAAGATATTCTCTTCGGGCTTAAATCTATTCAATTCGAGAAAAATTTTTATGAATTCGAGCACAGTAACTCCTCTCTTTCCAGCTTAATTGAATGCGTTTTATAGCCTATCAAAGTGATCCTTTTCTATAGTATTCATAATATAATTAACAGATATCTTTTCTATTAAAGGAATGCCCTAAGTTTTATCGCGAAGATATAAAAGCTTTTCAATAACTTTTTCATTTATGCTAGAATCAAACTCATCATCCAACTACATAAGAGTACTTTATCGTTATTCTTCCCCTTTGTTTAAAATAATAGCTGACTTCTTCATTTGCTCCTATAGTTGAGATATAGACTCAATCAATCTTACTGATTATTTGTAAACTATATTTAAAAGTAACAAAGTTTCTTTGCTTTTGATATTTATATTTCAATTGAATTTGCAATAATTAGATTTCGTTGATTTTTTCAATTAATCTATAAATTAATTTTTCTTTCTCTCTATCTTTACAAACTTTTATATCAACCAATCTTTTCTTTATAGGATATACTAAATTAAAAATATAAAAATTATATGCCTTTGCACTCTAAGTTTTGCAATAATTGCTGCTTCAAGATGCTAATAATTGAATTGAAATGAATTATAATTTGCATTAATATTTATTTTAAACAGTATAACTAAATTTCCATTGCATATTATAATATCTCCTCGCTACTTTAAAATAATATATTTATTTATTAATTAATTATTAAAATTAATTATTTATTGAATTTTTAACAGTTAAATTATACAAATCTAGAAAGTAATTGCAGTCAAAATAATTAATTACCTTTATTAAGTTTGTTTGTAAAAATCTCAGTTGTATTAGATAGAATTATAAATAAATGCGATCTATTATATTATGAATTCTTATTTATTTTATTAAAATAAACATTATTTAAAAATTTATTAATATATATTAACTAGATTTAAGTAAAAATATAATAATTTAAAAATAAAAATAAATTAAACTAAGAAAACATTTAAGTTAGTGTAGTAGAATTCAGGAATATTATTGAAAGATATGTTTGTATGTATTGATAATATGTTAATTAAGTATTTAGAATGTATCTTCTATGTTGTAGCTAGATAACTAACTAACTAACTAGCTAGATTGTTTCTGTTTCTAAATTATTAATGTATCTAAGTATCTATCTTATCGAATGGGATAGAAACGAGGCAGAAAATAAATAAAATCAAAAAATTAATTAAATTACAATATCTATCAACAATAAAAGGGAATAGACTTATAAATTTGAAGAAATGTTGGCTAAGCTCAGAGAAAGAATTTTGCATGTTAAGCTTTATGGTCCTATCAATGAAAGCATGTGATATATTATTATCGAAATTATGAAATAAAATTATAGGATAGAAGAAGAGGGATTATTATTATAAAGTTACATATTAGGTTCATTCATTTTTAGGATGATTAAGCATTTAAAAGATGTTTTTATAAACAGAAAAATGAGAATAGATCTTTAAATAATTCCTCTTTAATTAAAATTAAGATGCAGTTCAATTAACTAGAGTTTAATGACAATATATTTCTAAAATAAATAGAACTGTCAAGTTACATTAGGCCTTGAAAAATAAGCATTACTATGACGTTTAACTCATCGCAGTCTCTATTAATTCTCATGGAGGTAGATGATTATAAATAGATAAAATCATAAAAATGATATTTTTAAGACTAATAATAAAAAATAAATATTAAAATATTAGGTTCAATCATTTAAGCTAAGAATATCTGTACTGCATTGAAGTATTTCTCTTAAAAAACTAGGTATAAATTCCTTAAACAATTAGTTTTTCTATCTAATTAATAAAGAATAACA
Source organism: Tetrahymena borealis (assembly GCA_000260095.1). NCBI lineage: Eukaryota > Ciliophora > Oligohymenophorea > Hymenostomatida > Tetrahymenidae > Tetrahymena > Tetrahymena borealis. The sequence goes on along the minus strand of JH651273.1, from coordinate 587,653 downwards.
AAAGGATATAATATAAAATTATTTATTCAAAAGTGCTCCTGTTTATACTTTTGCTGAAGATATGGTTTTAAATAGTGCTAATCTCATTTTAACCTCAGGAAATAAAGCTTTTGCAGGTAAATATTTTCATAAAATATTACTATCCTTTGAAATAATTTTTAAAATGACTGCAAAATTTAATTAAATATCAACAAAAAAAAGGTAAGTATTCTCTTATTGGTGATTTTGGTTACTGTTACCAAGGCTTTGGATATAAGGGATTGATCGATAATTTTAATGTTAAGGCTGAATTCATCCATGCTGGTGAAAAGAAAGTTAAACTTAATCCCTTCAAGGATTTATCTAAAGAAGATTCTGAATGGTAAATAATTTAAATATGATACAATCAGCTATTAATGTTAAAAAGATTTGCAAAATAAATTTTTGAAAAGGAAAAATAAAAGAAAGATCTATAAAATATCTTTTTGATAAATAAATAAATTAAAAAGAAGCTTTCTGATAACAATTATCTATTTTAACCAATGGATTAAATAATAAATTAAACAAATAAAATAACAGGATGAAAAATTATTTGCTTGAAAGAGAATTTGAATTGAAGAGTTCTGTTATTCAAACTAGAGCATAAAAATTCCATGATCTTAAGCTTACAAATGAATAGATTAATAAGGAACTTCTTGATTAGGGTATGATTGAATCTCAACATGCTTTATAATATGGGTAATTTTGATTTCAAATTTTTTGAGAGATAAATATTTTATTTTCATACATAATATAGTCTTGTTGATGGTATTAAAACTTTTGAGGAATTGGCTCATGAATAATATCATGGAGTAAAAATAGTTGATGCAATTTCTACTGGATCTTTCACTAATAATTTATTAAAAAGCAATACTCTTATTGGAAATACATTATCTTTCATTCATTGAAAAAGTTTGTGTTTATTATATTTTGTTTTAAGTTTTTTTTGCTTAAATTTTCAATATAATATTCCCATTCTTTTATAAATTCCAATTTTTATAATCAAATCTTGATAAATAAGTGCTATTATTTCTTCTCATCTATTTACCTTTCAGCATAAACTTTAGTTTCAATGTTTTCTTTATAATTATATATCCTAATTTTTTAAGATTATATGAGAAAAAATGTAATCACTGATTAAATTGAAAATGAGAGAGCTGATATATTCAAATTAAAATATTAATTCATTTAATCAATAAAAAAAGTGTAAAAATAATGAATATTTATTTTATTTTTAATAAAATTAATTATTAAAATAAAAAATCTACTTATCAATAAATTTTTTCTTTTAAAATTATACTTCTTTAATGATATAATAATAAAATTTTTTATTATTAAATAAAAATCAAAAACCCAAACAGACCTTATATTTTAACTTAAGCTATACAAATTTATTTCAAATAAAAAAATAGAAAAATTAATATTTGATAACTATATTATTAGAGAATAATATGTTGATCATTTTTTTTTGATAGTAAAGGTAATAATTTCTTAAATTTAATTAAAAGGAAAATTTTATTTGGATAAAAGAAGATATTAGTAAATGATAAAATTATCATAAATAAAATAAAAATCTAAAGGAATCCTTAAATATACATAATTTATATTTAAAAGAATAAATGAACTTAATGTCAGTAAATCTTTAAAAGATGTTGAATCAATTTAAATACAAAGTGAATTTGATCTTCCCGCTAAACTCAAAAAAGTTTTTAACATGATACTAATAATATTAGTAAATATTCTTAAAGCTTAAGAAGAGATCTTTAAATTCAGGTACTAGTGATGTATATTATTATAGTGGAAAGAAAAAGATAAAAAATATTTTAGTGATGGTGGGATGATACAATTCACCTTGTATTTAAATTGTATTTTTGTTAATACTAATTTATATAATTAAATATATTCATAACATATTTAAATACTCCAAAATTCCTGATTTTATTTTATCTATGTTTTTAAGAAGAAATCTATTTAATATATGATAAAATAATTTTTGTTTTCAAAATCTATAGAGAGTTTGAAGATTTTGAATAAAAACAAATAACTAAACAAAACAATTAATGATAATTTTAATGTAGTTTTTTAAAAAATAATGTAAATTCTTTAAATTATGAAATTAAACAGATGCTAAATACTATAAAAAATTGAAAAGTTCTCTTAACCTAAATTTCTACCAGCTCAATGGCTGATTGTCATATTTTTGGAAAAAAGGTGATAAAAAAAGCTTAGCAGGATATTTCTACAAATATTCTTTTATTAATATCAGATATCATTTACTTTATTACTTAATTTTAGAAAATTTTATTTTATGAATTAAATGACAATTCAAAATTAATTATAGAATATCCTTAAAGAAATTGAATCTTAGAAAATAGATTTATATAAAAAAAATTATTATATTTGTATAATTAATAAATAGTACTTTCTCTAAACAAAAAGTGTAAGCTCTTCTCTATTAGATACCTAAATATTTCATTTTTAGGTTAATAAAACTCCACTAAAAGGAAATATTATAATAATCTTTAGTAAAATTTATAATTTTTAAAGCTTGAATTTAAAAAGTTTATAAATGATTAAAGCCATAGGATTTTAATCAAGATTAGAAGTATCAAGGATAATATAATGGTTATTAAAGTTATAAGATAGATTGGTTTTCATGTTTTTAATTTCCATTTAGTTGGCTGTATGGTTGGCTGGCTCTCTTTTTTTAGTTAATATATGTGAAGATAAGATCTAAAATAAAGTGAAATACCAACCATAAATTATGAAAGAATATTACAATTAAATTAATCAGACAATTTTTTATTCCAGGATTAAAAGATTTGAGGATATTATCAAATTTTATAAATTATTTAAAGCTATAGGATCTGTAAAAGTATAATATTTATACTTATATAAAACTATCTGAATTTATTTTCATCCCTAATCGGTTGTGCTTCATTTATAGAAAAATCATTAGATCAATTGTATTTATCAAGTAATTTTGCTATAATCATGATATTTTTTGTTTTCTTTAGATTCAATACTGTTCTTGATTTTTATTTTCTAATAACAAGCAGGATAATAATTTCTAGTTTGAATCTGAAAAAGAAAGTATAGATATTTTAATATCAAGAAAGGATTTTATCATAAATGTATAAAAACAATTTATACTATCTTAAAATATTGAGTAACTCTTTTCAGTTAATAAAAAAAATGTTTTCTTTGTCAGATTTAAAAATTTGTTCAATTAAATGTAATTTTAATTATGAAAATAAAAAGGAAGGATAATATTAGTAGTAATTGATTTACTAAATGTTACATTAATTTGTTACCAATTTACTACAAATACTTACTCAATTTTGAATAATTAAGAGTAGTTCTAAGTTTCAAGCTTTTACTTCTATCTTTAATAATAATTTTATAATTAAAACTAATGAAATTATAGCCTTCTATAAATTTTAAAAGCTAGGAAAAATAAATTATACTGAGAGAAAATTTGTTTAACAAAAAAAATGTTGTTGAATTTTAAATAAAAATAAACTACAATAAACCATTTATCAATAATTGCTATTTTAGCTGAAAGGAAGTAATTTAAAAAAGGATGAATATTAGTAATAGTTGCCTTATGATCTTATTAAAATAAGCATCGTAAATTCACAGTAATTTAATCAGAATTCCTTAATTAAGCTACCACTAGGGGATTCAATAATAAAAACCCAGCTTTTTTTAAAAATAAAAAGTAATAATTCATATAGCATTATATTCCTTAAGATCAATAGATAGATTTTGATTTCACCTTAATTGATTATAAATTAAACTTGAAAAGAGAATCCAACCATTCAATACTAAAATATCCTTGAAATTAATTGATTTTTTTTCTTTAAAAAGAGGGATTTTTATGAATATTAAAATATAAACAAAAAACATATTTACAAATACAAACTCATAAAGAAAATTAAATAAAATGAATAAATAATTTATCTGTATTTTCTTACTTGCTTTAGTTTGCTTAGCAAATGCAAATAGTAATAAAGGTAGATTTTTGGCCGATAAAGAAATATTTGTTCCTTCTTCAGGTTCTGTCTATGAATGCAATCCCCTTATCTATTGGTGCCCTTGTGAACCTTAAATTGAAGATTGCTCTTGCTGGGATTGCTATGTCATTAACAATGAACTAGTTTGTTTATTCATTTGCTGATATAGAGGCTAAAAAATTTTAAAAATAATTTAATGTATATTATTGCTTGTACTATTTATATTTTACTTTATATTTTAACTTAATGTACTAAAATATAATTCTTTCAATTATCTTCATTCTTGACTGAACTAGATTAAAATATAAATGATAAATACTTACAGTAGAACTTATTTTAAACTCTAATTCTAAATTTTATAAAAAAAATAGTTGCAGCCAAGATAGCTTGGTTTGAATTTTGAGAAAGGATAGAAGATAGATAATCAACGATTATTTAAATTATTTTAATTTGATTTTATTTGTTTTTCTATTTAAAATTAATATATCATAAAATTTATAGATATTTTAGATTAAAAATTAATATAAGATCTAATCTTTATAATTCATGTTAGATCTTAATTGCATACTTTCATTCATATTCTTTCTACTGAATATTAAATAGATGCTTTGTTTTATCTTAACAGAGATTAATTTAATTAACTCAGTTAGTTATTTTAACTAATTTGAGATTTAATTTTTAAATTTATTCGACAAAGAACTAAGTTTTAAATAATCAATATTTTTATTCTCCATTACTTCAAAATATTTTTATTTCATAATCTAAAATAAATATAATAGGGCCATCTTTGGTAATTCTATACATATTAAAACCCTACTATCTATAGTATAAAAAATATTTCCTTAAAAGCAATTTAAATAAGTATTGTATTAAAATGTAATAATAATTAAAATAAACATATATTAAGAGGGAGAAACAGAAGGGGGGGAAATCTAGTAGACAAATTAGTTCATTTTTTCCTGAAAAACTAAGATTATATTTTAAGGGTACAAATTTTAATCAAAGTTTTTTTCTTTCTTATCTCTGTTATTTTATATTCTAATACTTTTTTAATTCACTATTCTTCTATGCGATTATTCTAAATAAATTTTTTAGAATATAATTTTTGAAATATTCATTGCTCTTATCTTAAAATTAATCACTTTTAGTAATTAATATCTCTGAGTTAGAATATAAAATAAGTAATGAATTTTTAGAATAAAGAATAGCACCTTACTAAGGCAATATTATTTGTCTATTTTAAAATCTAAATAATTTGAATTTTTTTTAGAATTTCCCAAATTACATAGCAAATAAATATGTAGTTATTATTCTAAAACCTAAAAGATGATCTTAAAAACTCAGCTATTAATTTGATTATATTTTATTATTTATAAAACTAACAATTTATCTTGAGAATAAAAAAATAAATGGCAGATTAAACTACTCAGAACCTTTAAGCTGAAATTGCTTAAAAAAACGACCAAATAACATAGTTAACAAATTAAAACACTTTGCTAAAGGACTAAACAGCTAAATTAACAACTTAAGTTGATTAATTAAATGCTTAAGTAAAGACATTAAATAAAGATAAAGACGATCTTAACACTTAGATAAAAAATATAACCTAATAGCTGAAGGATAAAATTCAGAAAATACTTAATCATAAAAAGAAGTGGGAGATCTTAAAAGTGAGCTCAACAAAGAAAAAGAAAAAGTATCTAATTAATTTAATCTATTTAATAATGAAAAAAATGGACTAAATGATAAGATAAAACAACTCGAAACAGATTTAGCAGAAATTCTTTAAAAAAGAACTAAAGAATGTTAAGAATAAGAAGAAATAGTTAAAGTACTTAAAACCTAAATCTAAACAGAAAAAGAAAGTCAAACCAAATAACTTAATGAATTTGATCAAGAGAAATAAAATCTAGTTGCTTAACTGTAAAATTTGAATAATAAAATAAATTAACTTGAGATTGAGGAAAATAAAACCTCCTAAACTAAAAAAGAAGAAATAGCAGAGTAATAAATCTAAATTGCTTCTCTAAAGGAATAGATTAAAACTCATTCGGCTCAATTATTAGAGAAAACTAATTAGATTTCTATCCTTTAAGAATTAACTGAAAATAATTCTGTATAGTAGGAAAGCTATAAATTGGAAATAGAGAATCTGAATTCTAATTGTTAGAGCTTAGAATAATAAGTTTAGAATTTATAAAGAAGACTTGCTTAATTCTAAAATATAAAAACTGATGAACTATTTGAGGAAGGTAATTACTCCCATTATTTTAACTTAGATTCATTGTTTGATCAATAGAAACCTATGCTCAAGGATTTTTCAACTTTAAATGAAAAATTATAAAAAAAGACATTCAACAGAAATGTCAGTTTATTAGGGTATTCTGAAGGTAAAACATTTCTATTGAGTTAACTAATTAAAAAGAATTTAACAAACTTATCAACTCCTGATATGGGCATCTATATTCACGAAGAAAATATTTAAAAAGATATTATTTTTATAGATACTAAGAGTTTAGATCAGCCTATTACGGTTGATCAAATGAACAAAGAGAATGAAAATGATAGATTAAATTGCAAAAGAAGAACATAATCTATAAATACTTAGGGATATAGAAAATAAAAAATAAAAGAAAACCTAAAAGTTGACCTTTTAACCGATATCTCTGATTTCTTGATCGTAATCGTGAACTAAATTACAAGGTCAGAATAAGACTTACTAATGAAACTCAAAAAGAATTTTGGCTTCTAAAATTCAAAAAAGATGATAGTTGTTCATAACCTATTTAGAAAATAAGTTGAATAAATTAAAATATATGAACAAAATATTTAATATTACTTTAATCTTAATAAGATGTATAAAGATTAAGAAAAATTTTACTTTATTGAGTAGGATAATGTAAATATCCTTCACATAATTTTAGGAAATCAAAATTGCGAAGATTAGTAAACCTACTTTAAACACCCCATTTAGATAATCAAAGAATTTGTTGTCGAGTAAATATACTAAGATAGTGAACCTATTAATAAAAGTATGGAGTGTTTCTTAAATAATTAAATATCATACTATCTAGAAATTGATAAAAATAATAAATTTAAGGATAAATAATAAAATGACTAAATCCCTGATTCTATCTATCATGAACAGTTATCAAAAGAACAATAAAATAAATCTCGTAAAAAGGAAAAATCAATAGAGGACTAAGAAGAAGAGATGAAGGATAGTTAGCAATAAGATAGAGAAAAAGCTAAAGAAACTCCAACTCCATCATAAGATTTTATAGAATTAGACTTTTTTAATTCAGATTATTTTATTTTTGATTAGTAGGATTTGTTATTAGATTAAACAAAATATAAGTGCGTAGATACTAAAAATTTCACTCATGAATTATAGAGATGCTAAACATCTCAACTGCGTTATTCTATTGAGGAACTTAATGAAGGTAGAATTCTAAATATTTATATCGAAGTTCCTGGTTAAGTTTTGTCAACATACTCAGAACTAATTCCAGAAAACAATGAACTTATCTTCATTGCTAGTAAAGAGGCAGATTGTTAACTAGAAAATCTTAGACAAAACGAAAGAAGTTTTGGAAGTATTGCTGTCAAATTAAAATATACTGATTTCTAATTTTATCAAAAAATAGATCACTCTTACTTGAATCATGGGGTGTATAAAATAGAATTAGAATAGAGGCAATAAGTTTTTCGTAGTAAGAAATCTTATAGGTGAAATTGAATATTAGAATTAAAATTAATAAAAAATATTTTAAAAAACTATATTTTATTTGTTGTAGTTCATTAAATAATATATTGAAAAATTAGTGTTATTAGTGTTAATTTTTCTAATTTTATATATTTTTAGAAAATTAATGGAGCAAGGGAGAGATCAAAAAAACTCAAGTATTAATAAAAAAATAAATAAATAATAGTATTATTAGAATTAAAATATCAAATATTCTAACTCAAAATGTATTTACACTTTTATTATTTTACTACATTTGTATTGTCCTTCAACTATTTTGATGTTAGTTATAAATATTGTATATATTAAATATCTACATAGAATTTAAATAAGATACCCTACATTAATTTAATAGTAATTTTTTGATTTGAAGAAAAAATAAAACACTGTTTTTCAAATTGCAGATGAGGCAATATTTAATAATAATTTTAAAAATAAAATCTAATCAAATACAAAGTTATTATTTTAAACCTATGGGTTTTTTTAGGAAATATATTAGATAAGAGTTAGGGATTTAAAAGAAAATAGTTCTGTAAATCTAATATTAGAAAAAGACTAAATCAATCGAAGCATATTCCAGAAAGTACATAAAATTAATTAATTATTGCAGATTGATTTAATGTAAAATTAAAATGTAAAAAGTTTTTTAGATGTGTAATTCTAAAACTTAAAGAGAATAGATATTTTAGAATATTTTAAAGATTATTCAAAATAGGTAAGCAATAGTCAGATTTTGGTATCTTACTTTGACCATCAATTTTAATAAAAACAGTTTAAATGATTAAAAAACTAGTAACCATCCAATCAATTTTTATCTGAAATATTGATAGATGAGTTGTGATTCTACCTTAAACATAAGGAAGAAGGGAGTTTTCTTTAAAAAAATAAAAATATTATTGATAAATTTTCTACTACATTTATACATGAATTTTATTACTGTCAAGTAGCTTTGAAAGTTTATTTAAATATCCTTTAATTTTTTATAAATTTTAAAATAATTGAGAAATAAATATTTTTTTTAATTTCTTTTAAAATCAGCTATTACTATTCTTATTTTAGAATATAAATATAGAAGAAAAATTTATTATAACAACAAATACATGAATTTAGATAAGTGACTCTTTATTCCTTTTCAGATTACCCAATTTAATAAATCCTTGATTGTTTACAAGATTTTGAAAGAAATATTGATCATCTATTTTCCTAAAGAAAAAGTGTATTTTTTATATCTGTAACATTAAATTTATTATTATATCAAATAATTAGTTTAAATTTTCCTGCCTTTATTCTAAATAAATTATTTATTTTTTTATATATATTTCAATACAACATAAAATTAGATATTCTACCATCTTTCTCCAGTTATGTTATTTAATATTAAACACTTCCTTAATTCTTTCTTAACATTAGTTTACTAAAAATAGTATTCAATATAAATGATTCAATTATTTCTAATCAGTTTAATAAATCACAAATTTCATATCCAATAATATTTTGTTATAATATAATAAGAATGAATTTCTCAAAGATTTAATAATAATAATAATAAAAGAATTTTATCAAACCTTTTTTATAGTTTCTAATCTAACTAAAAAATCACTGCCTTACATATTATTTTTTATACTATATTACTTTTTGAAGTAAAAAGCCATTTTTTAATTTGATATAGTCTAATTCCTAATTTAAATATTTCAAATATAGTACATAGATATAAAAATTGGAAAATATGTATAATAAATATCATAATATTTTGGGTAGTAATAATCAAGATTCTTCAAATGAAGGACTATTAGTATTTAAAATCTGAACATTAGAATATTAAAGCTATTAGTATATTACAATATTTAATTTAGAATATAATTATATCTATATATTCTAACAAGCAAAAACCTTATCTTAAATATTCTGTGATTAGGATAAATTAATAATATTAATTAAAAAAAATCAAAAATTATCTAATAAAAAAACAACTATAAATGGCAGACAATTAATAATAGACTATATAAAACCTTTAAGCAGAAGTTGCTCAAAAAAATAATTAAGTTACCTAGCTAACTAACGAAAAAAATTAACTTAATACTTAAGTTACCCAACTTACAAATGAAAAAAACTAACTTAATACTTAAAAAACCTAACTGACAAATGAAAAAAATTAACTTAATACTTAAGTTACCTAACTAACAAACGAAAAAAACTAACTTAATACTTAAGTTACTTAACTAACAAACGATAAAAATTAACTCAATACTTAAAATACCTAGCTAACTAATGAAAAAAATTAACTTAATGCTTAAGTTACTTAGCTAACAAGCGAAAAAAATTAGCTTAATACTTAAGTTACTTAACTAACAAATGAAAAAAATTAACTTAATACATAAGTTACTTAACTAACAAATGAAAAAAATTAGCTTAATACTTAAAATACCTAGCTAACTAATGAAAAAAATTAACTTAATACCTAAGTTACCTAACTAACAAATGATAAAACTTAACTTAATACTTAAGTTACTTAACTAACAAATGAAAAAAATTAGCTTAATACTTAAGTTACTTAACTAACAAATGAAAAAAATTAACTTAATACCTAAGTTACCTAACTAACAAATGATAAAAATTAACTTAATACTTAAAATACATAATTAACTAACGAAAAAAATTAACTTAATACTTAAATTACCTAACTAAAATAAGAGGAAGTTAATCTTAATTCATAAATTACTATCCTCAAAAACTAAATAAAGGGTTACAAAGAAAAAAAAAATTCTCTAAAGAAATAAATTAATCAATAATAAGAAATAAATTCTAAATAAATTGAGAATTATGAATAAGAAATAGAGGACCTAAATAGTGAAATACAAACATTGAGTAATAAAGTTTTAATGTATGAATCTGAAAAGAGCAATGGTATTCCAGGAAGAACCATAATTCTAAGGGAATTAAAGAGTAAATATTAATAAATAACAGAGTTTTTATCTAAATCTAATATGTAAAATGGTATGGATAATTTAGCTGAATTCAATTAATAAAAAGCCTAATAGTTTTTTTAATTGAGTTAAGAAATTGAAACATTAAAAAAATAAATTTTTAATGAGGATTAATTAAAAGAAGCTAATTATAATATAGAATTTAACTTAAATACTCTATTTAATAAAAATTGTCCTAAATTTGAAAATTTAAAAAAATTAGAAGATTTATAGAGCGATAAGTATTTTAACAAAAATGTTAGCTTTTATGGAAAAGCCTAAGGAAAAACATTCTTATTAAATTAGCTTGTTTAAAAATAATTTCCTGGTTCTCAAACTCCTGATATTGCAATTTATATTCATGAAGAAAATCAAGAGTAAGATATTTGCTTTATTGACTCTTAGAGCGTCGATTAACCTATTCCTATCTATTAAGATAAAAACTCAAATTCGAATAGCAAAGTCAAAGGGAAAAGTAAAATGCAACAATCTGTTGATACAGAAGGTTATAAAATATAAAAAATGAAAGAAAATTTAAAAAGAGATCTTTTGGTTGATATTTCCGATGTCCTTATTGTAGTCGTAAATAAAATTACTAGTGTTGAGTAAGATATGATTATTAAACTTAAAAATCACTTCATAAACATGAGTGATAAAACATTAATTATTGTCCATAATTTATTTGAATTAACAAAAATTGAAGATTTAGTTTAATAGGCTAAATAAATTAAAGGTTATTTTAATTTAAGCGAAAAAAAATAGGATACCAATAAATACTATTTTATTGAGAAAGATAGCTAAAATATAGTCCATTATATTTTAGGAAATCAGCAAGGAGAGGGTTATGATATCTACTTTAACTTCCCTATTTAAAGTATTAAAGACAAAATATTTAAAGAAAATTAAGAAAGTTGCCCTATTTATGAAGGTATTAAGAATTTTTTAAATAGCTCTATAAATCATTATTTAGAAATAGAGCTCTAATAGAATTAAAATCCATCTGATGGCCATTCTAAATAGCAAAGCCATTCTATATCAGATGAATAGTTATCAATAAATCATGAAGAAAGAATAAATAAAGAAGATAAGACTGAATAAATGAATAATGATTTATCTAGAAACTAATAATAACAATAACAGCAGAATTCAAATGATACTCCTACTACATATGAAATATACACTTCAAGAAATTATGCCAGCTACTATCATTAATTAAATTATTTTATTGAAAAAGAAGAAGATCTCATATTAGATGAAACTAAATATAAATTCAAAAATGTAAAAAATTATACCCATGAATTGGTCAGATGCTAAACTAATCCAATCCGTTATTAAATTGAAGAAATTAATGATGGGGAAACTATCAATGTATATCTTGAAGTTCCTGGTGAATTAATAGATATTGATGCTTACTTACTTTCAGAAAATAAAAGATTAATCTTTAAAGCTTATAAACTACCAGAAGGAAATATCAATAACCTTAAAGAAAATGAAATAAGTTATGGAGAAATTTCTGTTTAGCTAAGTAAGTCTTATCTGTAATTTTACAAAATAAATAAACTAGAGCATGTAAAGGAGGGTTTATATAAGATTGAATTATTACAGAATCCTATTAATTATCATTGTAAAATTTTGAGTCATAAAAGATAAAATTGAAGCTTTTATTACAGTAAAATAATTGATAATGTTATATAAAATTTAATTTTTTGATTAGGAAAAATATAGTAGAGATTACGGCTATGAATCCAAATTACTATTTGAACCACTTTAAAGAAAAATTAAATACATAAGATTGATTAAGTAAGAATTAAAACAGTTAAAATAGCAATTTGGGTTCATAAATTTAATATAATCTATATGGAAAATATTAACTAACACATACACGATATTTTTTTATTATATAAGTTATTTATTAGTTAATAATATATATATCTTCTGAATTAAATCTCTATATTATTATCATATTATTTTTGAACTTAAGAGAATTTTATTTAAAATAAATAATATTTAAACTAAAAATCAGATTTATAAATCCTTTACATTTTATCTAAGATACAAATGTAGATAAATCTATTTATTTTCATACACTTTAACATAGTTTTTAATTGCACTCTCCTTTTGTATAGTATAAAACTTTTTTATCGCATACTTAGCATCTATTTTATTTACTAATACACTCTGAAATCTCTTCAAAACTGGAATATTTGTATCCACATAATTATTCGTCTTAAGTATCCTCTTGACAATAAGATTTTCCTCTTAAAAAATTAACCGGAGTACAGAAAGTAGCTTCTTCGGGAAATGATTCGCACCCCCCTTCAACAACAAAGTAACTAGGATCTACTGATTTACAGGCTTCTTAATAGCTTAGAAATGTTTATTTAATCTAAAAAAATTAATTATTTTCATTCTCTTTAAATTTAATTCCACATACTTTTCCAGTTGCATTCTCATAATTTGCTGAGCAATTCGTAATAAAATAGCACTATATATCCCAAATGAAAAAACATATTAGTATTATTATTTTTATCATTTTTCTTGAATGTTAATTTCTCTTCCTTTTTCATTATAAAACATTGCAAATCTTTGGATCAATTTTTAATTAGAACAGATACTCTAAAAGTTACTTTTGAAGAATAGATTAACCAATTAATTAATTTATGTATTTTTTAAAATTAAATAACATTAAATGAGTATAGTAAAGAGTAATATTTACAAGTTCTAATGAAAGTGACAAGTGTTAAATGGAAAATCTTCTACTTAAAACATTAAATAGAAATAAGACAGAATTTACTGATTTAAAATTAATTAACATAATTCATTTAATTTTTTATTTATTTTAATATTTCATTAATTTTATTTTTTTGAAATTTCTCTGTATAAATGTTTCAACATTTAATTAGTCCAGTGTTAGATAATAAATTGGTATTAGTATATATTGGATAAAGCAAAGAGGAAGATATAATTACTAAATAATAATAATAATACATTTTTACATAAATTTAATTAAATTTTTTTAATTTTTACCTTTTTGTAAAATTCTAAACTATTTTAAAATGAAAAAAATTTTAAAAATGAAAGAGAATTGATTTTGGATTAATTTTTGTAATAAATTGAAATAGAAATGAAATAAATAACTATTCAAATGTTAGGTATATAAATTAAATTGAGAAATACTAATTAGAATATTCGCTAAAAATAAATAAATTTGGGATTTGTTGAGGTGAGTGAATCTTCTAAAGATTTTCTTTATATATTTAGGATATAATTTTAATATTTGGATTAAAAGATCGTTTGTTCAATTAGCTTTTTAGAATTAATTTATGGTCTCAAAACTAATTAAAATTATTTAAAGATGTTAAGATTTCTTCATCTTCAACATTAATAACTTTCATAGTATTCTATGTTTTTCTACCATCTGCTTCTTCAGCAATCATTGCTTTAGTAGACTTAGTTTTTATATCATCCTCTTTCTAGTAATTTTCTGGGACTACTTTATTTTTACCAAATTTACTCTATTTGATAGGTAAAACTTCAATAGCTCTATTTGTTTAACTAATTGCCAGTAAACCTTCACTTTTTATAAGTGAATCTCCTTTCTATTTAGTTGATTCTTAAAGATTAACAACATTTTTCTTAGTAGTTTCCTATTATCTAAACCATTCTGGGGCAAAGGTTTATTTTACTTCTTTTTGTTACATATTGATACTCCTTTCATACTCATACCCTTCACTAATAAATCTATATTAGAGATATAGAATGAATGAGAAGAAATTATTAAGCAAACTAAACCCAAGTATTACTCCAATAATTCCATAATACTAACCTGGTGATTTGCTCACTTCTAATTTAGTGGTGTCTTCAAATCCATATATAGGCTCATTCTAAGAATTGTTATTAACAACAGCAATTAAAAGTAATGCCGCATACAATGTTATGGCTAAGAATAGAAAAGTTCTCAAAAGAACATATATTAAACCAAACCATTTCAGATTCTTTTTTCTATTTGTTATATAGTAAATCAACATACTAAAAATAATTAGGCCTATTATTTATTTAAAATAGAATTATTACTCCTTTTAAACTTACTTTATTAATTACCTCCTGAAGCAGTAAATATTATTCCATATACTAAAGTGTCTGATGATAGAGTTTTTAAGTAGTAATCAAATATTTTAAGTTCCACTACTGAATTTATTCCAATTAGTAATATACCTACAGATACTAAGAAATCTTGAATGGCTATTGATTTTAGGACAGTTGAAGGCTTTAACCTAAAGCAGCAGATACAGCAATTAGTTTCTCCATTAATTGGATCACTAAAATAATCAACACACTAAGTGAGTTTTTGACAAATCATTGAAGATACTTATTTGAAGTGCCACTTATTTAATAGATATAAATTTTCAAAATTTATTATTAAGATTTTGTTATCCACAAATTAATAAATTGAGAAACTCAATACAAATGATAAGAAATTTAATCTTTAATTTATTAAAATAGTAATAATAAATTGCTCACTCAAAATTCATTATCATCTTTAAATTAATAATGCAATTTTTACCTGATTTGTCTCATCAAATAGCTTTTTAATATACTGGCTATTTGTTAAATTAAAGGAGGCTATCAAGTAGAACATTCAAAACTTTCTTTTATAAAATAGATTTTTCATTTCTCAAATTTGTTCAATAAATTAAGATAAGAGAAGATTAATATGTAGACTTTACATATGTTTAATAATACATGCCAAGAAAATTTGAAAAATCTTCAAAATTTAGTTTTTTAATAATATTTTATTAATGAAAGTAACTTTTTTGTTAAGAGAAGTTGGTTGGACTAACATAAATTATAAGTAAATTCTACAAAAAATGTGAATTATATAAATATTAATGGATATTAATCATAATATAAATCAATGTGCTATTGAATAAGAGCGAAATCTTTCTTATTTAATTTAAGTAAAGTAGTAAGTAGCACATCATCTCCTTAACGTCATAGTAAATTAATCTTTTTTCAAATCTATTGAATTTCGCCATAACTTTTAACTCTTTCTCTGGCGTTTTGAGAAGGATTAGGAATTTAGAATGGCTTTACATCCCTATATTTAAAAAAATTAAATTAGATAAATTGAATTATTAAATAAAAATGTATTACCAAATATCCTCGCAATATTATCTAATAGTTCTATCAGATGAGAACTTAGAAGATCTAATAGCATTGTAAATAGACATCTTAGTCCAAAGAGCCTTATTTCTATAACATTCATCAACTCTCTTTTGAGCATCCATATAACTCTAGAAATCTGCACCAATAAGATAGTAATCGTTTCTATTTCTAATGGTATTAATTAAATCTCTCATTTCATCAACTGATCCGAAGTAACCTTTATTTAGAAAATAGAATTAAAATAAATCAAAGATGAATTTTTATGAAAATTACCTTCATCAATCTTTTGAAGAACTTCATTGAGTTCAGGAGGGAAGTATTAACTAGGATCAGTGTTTCTCATGTGATTTCTGAGACCTTCAATTTTATCAACCAAAGCACCAAATATGAACATATTATCAGGACCAACTTCTTCAGCAATTTCAACATTAGCACCATCCATAGTACCAATAATCAAAGAACCATTCATAACAAACTTCATGTTTGAAGTACCTGAGGCTTCCAAACCTGCAGTGGAAATATGTTAACTCAATTCAGTAGCAGGAATAATAATTTGAGCATTTGATACATTATAGTTAGGTAAATAAACAATCTTAAGTAAATCACCTACATCAGAGTCACTGTTAACCTATATTAATTAAATGTTATTGAATTTATATTTTGAGAAATTTCTCTAACTCTTGAAAAAATGCAAATATATTACCTTATCAGCAACTGAGCAAATTAATTTAATGATTCTCTTTGCATTAATATAACCTGGAGCGGCCTTACCACCAAACATAATAGTACGAGGAAGGAATTTAGCACGTCTTTCCTCACCAGGAGTCTTCTTAATAGAAAGATAACGATGAATAACATATAAAATATTCATAAATTATCTCTTATATTCGTGAAGTCTCTTGACCTTTTTAATTAATAAATAATTTATTTATTTTAATAAAACAATAATCAAACTAATTTATTTACTTAAACATCAAAGAGAGAGTTAACACAAATATCAACACCACAGTTTTCTTTAATCCACCATTTGAGTTTTTCTTTATTTTCTCTCTTAATTCTCTACCATTCGCTTTAGAATTCTTCATCATCAATAAGAGTTTCTAATTGTCTAACCTAGGACATATCAGCAATCCAATCAGCACTCAATAAATTTTTAGTGTAAAGTTCAGCAAGTTATACATTGCAACATCTAATCCATCTTCTGGGAGTAACACCATTAGTTTTATTTTAGAATTTCTTAGGTCTAAGTTCATAGAAATCCTTAAAGAGTGTAGTAGTTAATAACTTTGAGTGAATTTCAGCAACACCGTTAACAGCGTGAGAACCAATAATTGACTATTTTTTATGAATTTAATTAATTTATTAATCTAACTAAAATATTTAAAATGTTTTACAAGGTTGCCCATACGAATCTTCTTTGGATTGCTTTCTTCAATGATAGAAAGAGAAGAAAGACGAGAATGGTCATTAGGGAATTTCTTAGAAACCTTTTAAAGGAAAATGAAGTTGATAACGTAAATAATTTCGAGGTGACGAGGAAGGAGATTTCCAAGTAAATCGCTACCCCACTTTTCAAGAGCTTCGGGAAGAATTGTATGGTTGGTATAAGAGAAACTCTTGTAAACGAGATCCCAAGCATACTCTATTTCGAGATTTTCAAGATCAACAAGGACTCTAAGAAGTTCAACAATAGCAAGGGCAGGATGGGTATCGTTTAACTAAATGGCAATCTTTTCAGGTAATTCCTTCCAGTCTCTCTTTCTCTTCTTGAAACGACGGAGGACATCTTAGATAGTAGCACAGACGAGTAAGTATTGTTGTTTCAAACGTAATTCCTTACCAGAGTAAGAGGAATCATTAGGATAAAGGACAGAGGTAATGTATTCTGCTCTTTCTCTTTCTTCTAAAGCTTTGAAATAGTCACCTTAATTAAATGAGCTAAAATCGAATTCACGAGCAGGTAATGAACGCCATAAACGCAAGTTAATAGTATTATAAGTATCATAACCAGGAATGGGATTATCATAAGCTCTAGCTAAAACAAGCTTTAATTTAAAAAAAAAGAATTATTAAATATCATTTTAGAAATTCAAAAAAGTTGATATTAAAAAATTATGATATTGAAGTATTTATTTATTTATTGTTGTGATTCTTTATTTCAAAGATGAAAAGCAAATCTATTAAATAACCTATTTATTTATGCTACTGATTAAAATATTTAATTAGTAATTATTAATCAAATATCATATCACTCAAATTAAGTTAAGCTGAATTATTGAATGGGAATAATGATAGGTCAAGCTAGACAAACTAATTTAATTAATTTCATATTATCAAAAATCAATGTCATCTTCTTTTTAAATACTTTCTTTTATGATCAACTTTTTTTTCAATAATATTCTTAAATTTACATCTCCTCCTTCCCAGATGGACTTTTCTTTTCCATTTTCATGAATTTTTCTGACATAACCATAGAAACGGATAGGATAATTGACGTCAAGTCTTTCAATTTCCCAAGGGTTACCATTATCCAACCAATAATCAGGAACTTCAATCTAGTATCCATCCTTAATCATTTAACGGAAAATACCATAATTGTATCTAATACCATAACCCCAAGCAGGGACATTAAGTGTAGCCATAGAATCTAAGAAACAAGCAGCTAAACGACTATATTTATAAATTGATAATTTAATACAAATTCAAGTGTATAATTTATAGTAACTAAAATTATATATTTAATTTATTACCCAAGACCACCATTACCAAGAGCTGGATCAACTTCTTGTTCATAAACGCTTTCTAAATTATAACCAAGTTCTAAGACAGCTTCTTTATATTAATCTTCAAGTTCTAAGTTGATAAGAGCGTTTTGGAGATATCTACCCATCAAGAATTCAATGGAAAGATAATAAACACGCTTGACATCATGATGAGTGAAATATTGAGCAGTATCATTGAAAGCTTCAATAAGTCTATCTATTTAATTATTTTTAAATAAATTTCTTAAAAAATGTTGTTATATTCTATGATTATCAAAATATAGATCAATCCTTAAGTTTGGAATCACCAAATTTATTGAATTTAAATAAAATAGAAGGTAAGCTATTTTTGGAATAAGGATTAGAAAAAGCTTAGATAATGAGTTAGTGTTCATCAGATAAAAGGATATTCAATAAATTAATTAATAAATAATAAAATAAAAAGACTGTAGTGAGGGAGTATATGTATGTATATTAGATTAGTTTCTAATCATTTAATAAAAGGAGAAACGTTTTTAAATGATTCACTGGTATTATTATTAATTAGAGTTTAAAATAAAATGAACTTTTTTCGATCTAATTGATTTAACCATCTTACTGTTTGCTTTTACTTTGTTGTCATACTTACCCAACAAACATTTATTCATAAGAAAGTAATTAACTCCTTTAAAATGAGAAAATTTCTATTATTCTTTTGTATCAGTCATATTTAAACACTGTTAAGAAAAGTAGAAGAGAATCAATTCTCTTTAAATATGTAGAAACATAAACTCTAAAGTAAAAAATAGAAAATTTAGAGTAAAATAACTAATTCAATCAAGGGAAAGGTTTTATTTTAAAAGAATTAGTCTCTTTATAATAGTATTTAATAATAATTTTTAAATATCTTAAGGATAGCTTGTAAAAGTTTAATCTTTATAGTATAAAATGGTAGATATATTATTAGTATCTTTGTTATGATATATAAATTTTTTTCTCCAATAATTACCTCTAACGGAGTGAGATATAGCTTAATAAGCATGGAAAATCGAGAAATCGAATCTAGTCTTGGCTAAGGTATATTCAACGTGGTTGACAATAGATTGTTAGATGGTTTCCTTATCAGGTTTGATATAAGATTGCATAAGCTTCCACATCTTTTCATTTTGGATGAGGTTGTTCTAAGAACCGAATTCTGGTCTATAGAGTTGAGAGAATGAGTCTGACTATGAAAGTCTTCTTGACATACGTCTTTATGGGGAATAACGTTAGAATTGGGTATCCATTTTTCTTAACCTTTTATAACTTTTATTACAATAAAAATATCAGTCAGATAGATTAGATATTTGCTCGTTAGTTAGCAGATTTGCTTTGATAGATTATGTTTTATTAATATTAATTATAATTGCATATATAAACAGATGAGGATTTATCTTGGTAATAACACTGAATCATTATACTCCTATTTCTTCATATATACTAATTTTTCTTTCTGTAGAAGTATGCAACTTTTAAGGGGGATTGGGAAGTAAAATGCATATTATTATTTAAATCAAAAAATGGGTTTTTTCTATTCTCCTTTCTTACTTGACTTTTAAAATGTTGGTCTCTGAGTAACTTGCTAGAGTAAGAGTTTGTTGATTATGATGTTTTATGAACCACTATCTTTAAAAATAACAAAAGATTTGCTTTTGTATTTAAGGAATTAAATTTTTTATTTGCTTTATAATAAAATTTTGGCATTCTTGTTTGGTGTTTTTAAAGGGATATTTAATTTTGTTTACATCATCAGGTTCCAATTTCTAAGAGACTTTTCCGTACTTTCTTAATTTAATGTATACCATCACTGCATAAATACGAATCATGAATAATTCGTCTTTCTCCTAATATTTCTTTAGTCTTTTAGAAATTCCTATTGAAAAATAGTTTATATTTAGATCATACTTCATTTTTTCTTCAATTGTGCTTGAACATATTACTTTAAGATATGTTTTAAAAAGATATTATTCAACATCTTGTATTTATTCCCTTGTATTTCTGATTAAATTTATTAAAAATGAAAAATAGTTGAATTTTAATTGAGACTACTTTTAATATGACATATGAGGCTTTTCTATCTCCCCCAGTCTCTATAATTATGGTTGTTACAATTTCGCCTTTAAAAAGCTTCAGTCTAGAATGCCACTTTATTTGCTTTCAAATAAATAAGAAGTAAAAAATCAAGAAGATGAAATAATCTCAATTAGGACTAATTATAGGTAATCAAAACAAATTTTAACAATATTAGATCTTCATTTGATTGAATAAATTAAGAAGTAAAGAATAATTAAGAACTGTAGAGTTCAGGTGGGATTTCTTTCAACTCTTCTTTTTTAATTGAAAGTGATATACTACATTTACAGATACTGAACTTCAATATTTAAATTACTCTCACCTTTACAATACTTATTTTAAACTTTCTAAAGAGGTAATTTCATTATCAAATATATTACACCTATCATTTTTAAATATCTTACAAGGATTATTTTTAAGCTTTCAGTCACTATAAAACTATTAGAATCCGTGAAGTTACTTCTAATTTAATATATGTTTATCACCTTTATAACTTAGATAACATACACTTCCTAATTAAAAATACGTCACTGTTTAAACTCCTACTTATCATTTCTTTTCATACAATAAGAAATCAACGTCAAATAAGAGTTCATCAATTAATATAACCTTCCTAAATTAAAAAATCGTATTATTTACATATTATATCCTATACTCTTATTTTTGTAGCTTAGCTGAAAAACTGAAGGATAGTTTAGTATTTATCCTTTTTTACTACTTCATTTTATCTCTCTTTGATTAATCTAACAACATGTCATTTAAAAATTCTAACATAAACCATTTTTATATAGGAATTTGTTTCCATTTCTATTTATTAAGATATCTCCATCAAAAATCATTCAATAATATTAAGAAATAAGTTTTTTTGAAATATTAAATAATTAAATTAAAATATCCTCATGCTTATACCTTAAGTGTAATATAACAAACCTTTTTTTCATTTTTATTACAATTTATTGTTGTCAGATAAAATCTACCTTACTATTGCACATTTAATTATTTTAATAAGTTAAAAATTTATAGTTATAAATATGAAAAAATCTTTATGAATAGAGATTTTTGACTAATTTATGCCTTAAAATGGCAAATCATCGAGGAAAATTTTGTAATATCTAAAATTATTACTTCTAGATTTTAGATTAATGAAGAAATTTATTAAAAATTCAACTGACCAAATTTTATATAAATCCTAATAGCTTTAATTATTTAAACAATAAATATACTGTTTTTATAAATTAGTAGCTTAGATTAATAAATTTATTATGAAATAAATATTGAGTCATTAAAAATGTAAATTTAAAAATAAAAAGGAATACAAAAGAATAAAGTGATAAAAATTAATATTTAAGAAGAATTAAATTAATTATGATTCAGGAAGTAAAAACTAAAAAGTTATGATAAAGATGAGAGAAATATATTTAAGCCAGAACTATTTTTATTTATTAATAGTAGAATAAATATATTGTATTAGTTAATATAAACTAAATTACATATATAAGTGTTTAAATCAATTAGTTAAAAACACAAAAGAAAAAGATAATCATTATCATTAATCTCATATCCATTTTAAACTAAAATTCTCAGTATTATTTTATCATTTTAAGAAATTTAAAATCATTAAATCCATAAATTAGTATTAATGTTATTTTTTAAATGGTGATGTAGGATATTTCTAACTTGAATTAAAAAAATTGCTTTGATATATTAATGTGACTATTAAGATATATTAACCAAAAACATAAATAAATTTGAGATTTGCTTTATTTTAAAATTAAATTATTTTATTTACTTTCAAAATTAAATAAATCTAAACCATTATTATTTTAATCAATAAATGAGTAACTATTTTATATATTTAATCTCTTTAGATTTTTTAAATTCTGATCATAAAATCTTAAATTCAATTCAATTTATTATACCTATAATATGTAAACAAATAAATATTTTTAAATTGTTTTTAAATGAAAATTAAAAAATTTTAGAATTACTATTCAATTTGTTAAAATTCATGATTTCATAATTTCTAATTAAATTTTTAATGATTAATTCTTACAATAAAATTCTATTTTATTACATATAGCAATCTATTACTAATTAAATAAAAATATTATCAATTTGTTGTTTTTTAAATTAGATTATAATTTATTTAAATTGAATCATCTAATAAGAATTAATAATCTATGAATTTTTAGAATTTAAATTTTAATTCATAATTCATTCTAAGAGTATTTTATATAATCCAATAACAATAAAATATTATACCAAATTGAATTTAAAACTTGCATAAATCTGATATGCTAATTGAGAGATGATTTTTAAAAAAATAAATTAATTGAGATTTACCTAACTTTTTTATCATCTTTTTGATAAATTTGGAGACTTTCTGCCAAGTACTAAAATTTAAAAAAGAGAAAAATTTATATTTTAGAGATAATCATTACCTATATTTTATAAACCTATGGTAAAAATATCTTTATTTGAGAGTTAAATGATATCCAAAGTTTGATTATCTTGTATTGTTATTTGAATTAAAATCCATTTATTGAGTAGATAGGTTCTTAACATTCATAATATTTGTAATCTTTTAAGCTTATTTTCTTATATACTTGAAAATAATTAAATCCGCTATCTCAATTGAAATTGATTAAAAATATTTAAAAAATATTGATTATTAAAAAAATTGAAAAAAAGAGAAAAAACCCTAAGAAAAAGGTTAAAAATGGGTTGCGGATCTTCAAAATCATAAAAGAACGAAAAATTAAAAAGAGTGAATGCTAAAGAAAATTAGCCAACTACTTTATCGATTTAACAATAAATTTCTAATATTTCAATATAAAAGTAGGATTCCTAACACTCTTTTAATGCAATTCTTTACTATGATTGTGTATACTAATAGATGAGGGAATTTGTTTAAACTGAACTGCTAACATTATTAGGGAATGATAATTATACAAATGAAGATTGTTAAAAAGTTAAGTAGGTAAAAAAATCTATTACTCTAATAAATTTTTAGTAATTATAATTCAATTGTATTTTAATAGAATATAGAGAAGAAATATGGAGACATAAAATGTAAGTATATGAATAGTTTCCCATAATTTTAAAATGAAGAGCTTTTTTAAGCATTTGAGAAATAAGTATATGAGAAAACAGAACCTTAATAAAATAACGACATTCTAATTTTCTCAATCTTACTAGAGAGATAGTATTTAAATTCTATGATAAAAGAAATTAACATTCTATCTAACGAATTTTATACTCATTTAGTCGATAGCTAAGTTCAAAATAATATTTGGTCTTTTATTGAAGAACAACTATAAAAAGAAACAATTACAGAAAGTGAATTAGATGATAAAATAGAACTTAAAAACACGCTTTTTAATGTAAATTGATAATTTAAGTTTGCTAAGATTGATTAACATTTAAAATTTAAATCAAAATAACAAATAGAGAATACTTCTTTTTGCTCAAAAATAAAATAATGAGTTATTACTTGAGATTAAATTTTAAATTAGAAAAATTTTATTTCTATCGAAATTTTAAAATAAATATTATTTATAAAATTAAAAATAGAATTTTAAATTGTAACTTAATGAATGCATAGATAAATTTATTATGCAACATAATAATAACAAATATTGTAAGAAACTTCTACTTTGGATGAAATTATCTTCTTGCAAGTAATAAGAATTGGAGTCTTTAGCAAAACTCATTAAAAAGAGTATGTATATGACTAATGAAAATGAGTTTATACATTAAATAACGAAATAAAGATAACAAAGGAAAATGGAAGAATAGAAAAAACATATTGACAAATAACCAAGTTTTAGCAAATTAGTAAACGATGTAAAAAAATATGGTATTGAAACTAATCCTATCCTTAATTACTAGTAAATAGAACCAGGATAATAGAATAATAGTTATACGATAAGTCAAATAGTTAATAATTTAGATGCTAAATTATATGGATAATCTAATAATAAACAAATTGATTAATAAATGAATGAAAATTCTAACAATTAGGATAATACTCTTAGTAAATTGGTTAATGGAGTAAAAGGTAATTATATATCTAATGATATAAGCAATAATAAACTTTCTAGTACTGTGGTTTAAGATTTGAGAAATTCATATAAAGAGGTTGATGGCAATTTAGTAATAAATTCAAAATTAGAAACATCTAACCCCTCAATTAGTTAAATTGTAAAAAAAGCAGAGTCAAAGATAAATATGTAATCACATAGTGGTTTTGAAAATATTCCAATTTTACTATAAACTTAAGTAATAAAAGAAGCTGAATAAAAAGAAGAAGATGATACGGCTAATGAATAGAACTTCTATAGAAATACAATTTAATCAAATGGTACTGCTAAATTTTAGGATTCTTAGTTAAAAGATATATACAATAGCTAAAAAAGTCAAACAAATACAAACAAAAAGGTTAATTCTGAATTATAAAAAACTTTTTTAACATTTGCTGATGGAAATAAAAGTGAAATTAAGTATAAAAGTGAGATCAAGAATATAGGTTAAGTAGAATAGGTATAAAAAAATCAATCAGAAATTTATAAACAAATAATAAGTAATATTTATGTCCATGTAGATAATAACGATGTACCCATCAGTTAACTGAAAAAAAATTAAAACCTAAGTTAATTGTTAAAGAATCCTGAATTCAACGATCATTTTGATAATTTTGTATATGAAGTTATGGAAAAAGACCCTAATAATAATAACTACCTGCCAACTATTTAGGTATAATAAAATTCTAATGGTTAGTAAAATAATAAAGTTGATACACCTTCAAAAGTATTAGAACTTTTAGGGTCAGCCATAATTTGATTTGAAATAGGTAAATAAAGATGAGTTATTTATATTAAGTATGATTCTATATTTTATAGTGAATGTATGTGATTATCTTTTAAATGCTAAATAAAGAAAGTAAATTTTGAATGAACTAAAGATAAACTGATAAAGCAATGGAGGATAGATAGATAGATAGATATCCTTTAGTGAAGAAGAAGGAAGGATATACTAAAATGTAAATATATACAATATAAAATTATAATTGATTTAAATATAATAACAAATCATTCTATTAATTTGTAATACCTTTTCTTAATTACAACATTATTTATTCTTTTTGGTTATTATTTTCTTAACCTATCTTTATTGGTACGTAGATTGATAAATTAGTTGGTTGGTTAGTTATCCAAATTAAGAAAAATGATTCGCCATCGAAAATACTTATATTTTTTTTAGCATTTTTTATTAGCTAAGAATATTTTTCACTTTTAGAAGTTTGAAAAATATGATTAAAAATTGAAAATAATAATGTTTGTTTTGAATTATGTTAGTTTAGTTAGTTTAAATTTGCAATAAATATTTTTTAAAATGTTTAATTTTAATGATCTTCTCTCGTTGATACATTATTCATATCACTATAGGAATCTCTTTTCTAGAAAGTTAGTTATTATGGATTTCTTTATTTTAAATTGTTTGATTCTTTACTCCTTCATCATCATCAATTCCAATGCCTATTTCAATTAAAATAATTTTAAAAAATACTCTTCATTGAATTATAATTTACTTTCAACAAGTGATTCTTTGAAAATTTATTTCTATAAAGGTGATTTAGAGATCAATTCGTCACTATTTCGCTTAACTCCTTCTGGAGGATCATTGTTATCAAAAGAGGATTTTCTTTAAGGATATGTAATTTATGAAGGAGCGCAGCCAGTTTGGAATGGTTCTTCATTTTAATTTTTTTCTTAATCAATTTTTCCAGAATCAATACCCTTGGAGTTACTTATCTAAGAAATTGATCCATCAATATGTTAACGAGTTTTAGTATTACCTGTTTGAGTCATAATTGTTACGAATTAGTTCCACTCAATTCTTTGATTTAAATTAAAGTCAACTTCGTTCATAATTTCCATTAATTCTTAATTATCTACTTATCTACCAGCTCTAGCTAATGCTTCTCTAAGATTAGAAATTGTTATGTAGTTTGTGTCATCTACGTCAAAATGTTTGAATACATTCCAAAGTCTCTCTTTATTGAAGAACTTTTTTTCATCTAATGTAGCAGCAATGAATCCACTATAATTAATATACTTACTCTTCTCATCAACATGCACAGCTTACATTATGCGTTTGACTTCCTCTTCAGAATCATTCAATCCTACCTTTTGCAAAGCACTCTAAAGTTCATCGATTGCAATCATTCCTGTGTTATTTAAATCTATTTTTCTTTTTATTAATAATAATAGTTATAGCACTCATTTTATAATAAATGATAAAAATACCTAAATATCTGTTTTAGTTCCTATATCTCTTCTTCTTCTAAGAAATTTACCAGAACTTTTAGTGCTTCTTTTTTGAATTTGGCAGTACTCTAGTGACTCTTAAGCATACTAAGAATTCTTTAATCAGCTTCATCAGATCCTATAGGCTTCTTTTATAATAATCTGGTAATCCAAGGATGCCTCAATACTTAATCAAGTGTTATTCTAGCCTCTGGATCAACTACTAGTAGCTTTTTAACTAAATCTTTAGCTTCTTTTGAAATTTTTTTCCAGTTAGCTCCTTTGAAATCTATCTTTTAATTCTATATCTTATCAAATATCTCAGTATTTGTATTACCTATTTAAAAATTATCATAAAGTTAAATGAAATTTCAAATAAAGTAATTCGTTTTGTTTCAAATTAAATATTTGCTTATACTTCCTATACAAATTGCTAGCAAAAATAATATTTCAAATTTTAGAGTTTTTACTCTTGCTGAAAAGCAAAATAACTCTATACTTGAATTTAATCATAAGATTTCATTAAAAGATAATATATTCTAAACTAATTCAATAATTAGTGTGCTTTTTACTATTCTATACTCCATATACGATATCAATTTGGATAAATTTAAATCTATATAACCTAGATTATAATCTTTTATAGGTTAAAATAATTGATGGCTAGCTTCTAATCAAGGCTTGGATTTATTATCTCTTAAAAGTAGAGTAAAAGAAAGCACTATAGAAATAGAGTAAATTACATTTTTAAATAGATTGGGTAGAGTTTAATTGAAAAAAAAATAGATTTTTTGATGATATTAATTTGATAAAAATTAGTGTAATCTACTTTTAAAGGCAAACCTTTTTTTGTTATAATTGGGAGTGAATTTATTACAAAAAGTTATAGAGTTAATTGCTAAGGTTAGTTTACTACAATAAATAGTAAGAGTTTTTAAAAATTATGTCATTTTACCTAAAAATGGAAGTTCACCACTCAGTAAAAAGTGGAGCAATACACCAAGACTCCAAATATCACATCTTTTATCATATTTTCCCTTAATTACTTCAGGTGCTAAATAATTAGCAGTTCCGCAAACTGTTTGTAGTTCATTGCCAAACATCCCCTCTTCTTCATCCTTACCTATTTCATCTATATATATAGATAAGCCGAAATCAATAATTTTTATCTCACTTCCTTCTGAATTGTTTGAAAAGAGGAAATTTTCTGGTTTTAAATCACGGTGACATATTCCCTTTTCATGAAGATATTTAACACCAAGAAAGATTTTCTTCATTATTTTAACCATTTACTCTTCTGATATCATTTTATCCTGAGCAATACGATGAAGCAATTCTCCACCAGAGCAATACTAAAATTTTAAATGAAAGTATATGATTAATTTATTGAATTATAAATATTTTATTGGGCTATTTTTGTACATTACAAACCAATAAGTAGTCATTCAAAAATAATCAAAATTATTTGATTCAGAATGTTTTCAGTAATTGAAAAGTAATATTAGTCAAATATTGATAGTAAAAGTAAACTTAAAAATGCTTAATGAATCCTTTTTTTAAGATAACTGTATTGTTCGAACATTATTTGATACACTTTATTTTGATAATTATCATTTTTGCAATTATTACTTATAAATATTTTATTGATTTTAGAAATTAGCTAGCAAGCAGCCTATATACAATGTAATTCAGTATTTTTTAATTTTTGAAATTCTAATAATAATGTTCTAACGCATCACGCATAGTTTTTCACTTTGATTCAAATAAATTAATTTGTGAATGAATGAACGATCAATTAGAGGATCAATTTCTATAGACTAAGATATTATTAACCTGAAGTGTATTTAAAAATGAGTTTTTATAATTATCAACTTTTGTGATATCAAAATTGAGGCAGTATAGTTTATATCCTCTAATCTAAATTCTCTACTTTAAATTAATTCAACAGTAATAATAACCCAGATATTGCTAGTACTTAAAATTAACATTGATTACCTCCATGACAAGGTGAAAGTACTTCTTATCTTGATATGTCTCATAGAATTTGATTACATTAGGGTGATCTAAACTTTTTAAAATCTCTAATTCTCTTTTGAAAAGGTGTAAATCTTTTTTAATCTTTGTCTTTGAAATGGTTTTGACAGCATATTTCTTTGATTTGTTTATAATATGATTAGCAATTCTGACGGTACCGTAATGCCCATGGCCTAATTTGTTGAAATATTTGTTAATAATTAGTATATAAATATATTATTGTAAAATTGTAAAGTAGTTGTTTATAATTTAATCAATCTATAAATAGATAATCATTATTTTTGTATTCAAAGAGCAAATCAAAAATTTAGTGTAATACTCATTTCACTTCTAATTCATCAAATTTTTTGTAAGTAAAATTAACAAAAAAAAGAGATAAGACAACCTTTTCACTGATTATTTTTTGTAAATATAATCCAACTTTTAACGCTCTTTTAAGCGATGAAGAATTTATTCAAATATTATTCATTCTATATTTCAATCCTTAACTAATTAATTACCTATGATATTTGGTTCAAATTCGTACACCTTTCTTATATCAACAAACGAAGTGATAATTTCTTCTTGCTTAGTTTTTTATTTCTTTATAATTATGATTGGTGAGTTTGTTTGTTAGGAATCATTATCGCTTTTTTCATCTTATCCTACATCTTAAGATTTGTTGCGATCGTTGCCCATCTATTTTATTTTTTTCTTCTCTGAAGCTGGCTTAGCCCCTGCACAGGTTTGCCCCATAACTATTTACTTTTCTTTAAACTTTTCTCAAAAGAAAACAACGAAATTTTTTTCTTTTATTATGAAGGAGAGTTTTCTTTCTTATGAATGATATTACTTCTGATAAGAAGATGATTTTCTTACTTTCTTTGTTTTTTGATTAATTATTAATTATGAGGAATCTCAATATATCCTCATAAAACTAAATCACTATCTTTCAAAATTATCTAGAGAATTCATTACATCTTTCAGCTATTCTTCACATTTCTTGTTAAGTTCAATACTATTTTACAAATCTACATGACCTTTCATTCTAATTACTATTCAGCCTCTATTTATTTTCCTTTCCCATACTAAATACATCTAAATTTCCTTAATTATTCTTCATCATTCTTTTAAATTCTTAAAATGCATTTTCATCTACTTTCTTTCTTTTTCAAAAATTATCTGTCTAATACATATTTATAATAAATTCATTGTGAATTGATTGCATTTTTCCTTTCTATTTTAGGACATATATTAATTCATTTCAAACTCCTAAAGAAATTTATTATTCATGTTTATATCTCCCATGGTCATAACCTATAAATCTATTTAAAAAATAATAAAATTATAATTGTATTATAAGTTTTTTTTTATATATGTATTTATTTCATTCCTTTCAACCAAATACAAATCGTCATAATTGACCACTGCCTAAAATACTGATGACAAGCTATATATCTTTTAGAATTGAAAATCTAAATCTTATAAATTTAATGGGATTTGATTTATTTTTGCCTTTACTAAAAAGCTAGGTTCCTTTATTTTTTCTAGATTTTAGAAAGGTTGTGTAAACATATAATTTATCTAACTTTTTACTACTATTATTAGTTGCTTAATTTAAAATTCATTGTAAATAGGGGAGGGATTGATAAAATCTGCTTCAAAATAATATTAAATTGGTTATTTAAATTTTTTAAGTAGGGTAAGAGGAAAATTTAGAATATAATAGGAGACCAACTGGTTTCTAATATTATATAAAAAACAGAAAATTTTCTCTCAAATTTACTCTAATTTATTTTCTCTAACTTAAAAATATCAAAATTGAGGTTTTAAAAAGTTATACATTCTTTTTGCCATCTCAAAAAATTTATCATTCAATTGATTGATCGATTAATTTATTTATTTTTCAACCGCAGAATGTATATTTTCAATCAAAGTAAGTTATTTTCACAAAAACAAATAATACGATTGATTCTTTTCTCCACCTTATAAATTTGAAGATGTTTTTGGATTTTTAATTAGGATCATACATTAAGGGTTTAAAATTTCGTAAGATTCTATCGATTAAATATTCTTTTTGAAAGATAGTATTATTCATTAGTGTAGATTGCATTCTGATTAATCAGTATCATTTTTTAAAAATAAAAAGAGTTTTCAACAATTGATTAAATAAATTTATGAGAAATTCATTGCTTTATTAAATTTCAAAGGCTTAAATACCATACATTCATCTCATTATTTTTAAAAGGATCCAGATTTAAAGTGAAAGTAGAGAGTGTAATGTAAAGAAATAAAGAAAGAAAAAAGATAGAAATCTGAAAGTGAATTATTTGAGTAAAAAGTTGATTTTAAATTAATTATTATATTAAATTTATTTATAAAGTGGAGAAAAGGTTATAAGATTCTACAAATAGCGGAATATTATTTATAAAAGATATAATTAATAAAGACTTTTCAGAATAGATTTTAATTCCCAAGTTTATTATTTCTTTTACATTAATTAATAAAAATAATATAATTAAAAAATTTCTGCATCACATTTTATAGATCTATTTTTGGTTTTTCTGTTTTTAAATGTTTTTCTCCTTCATTTTATGTTTTGATTGTAGTACAAAAATTATTTATTTTTAAAAATGAAACAAATTTCTAATTCTAATTCAGCAAAAGATAATGCTATTTGTATTTTGATAATAATTTTTTATCCAAAATTTCAATTTTCTATTATTATGTATTAAGAAATAAAGATTAAGTCGAAAGTTAATAATTCTAATTTTTGATTTAATCAAAACAAATATCAATATCTCTTCTAAGAAATCTCATTATATTGTTAGTTTATTTTTTATATTTATGCATATCATTTTTGAAATTAAACAAACAATTTAGGGAACTTCATTTCTTAAAAAAATTATAAATTTGGATTTACAGTGAAAAAGATTAGTAGTTTAATAATTATTTTTATTTAAATTTTGTTGATTTGAAAGATTACAAAAAATGAGATTGAATTATTTTCTAATTTTAAGATTTACACTTAATATTAAGATACTTCTTAAACAACGAAGGACTTAAATACAATATTTTCAGCAATTAATATAATTCTAATTGCTTGGTATTTATAGCTTAAGTAAGAAGATTAAAAAGCAATTAAGGTTTCTTTAGAAAACTATAGAAGAATCTATTTTTACTACTTAAGATAATTAATTTATTAAAAATTTACAATTTAACAATTAAAAGGGATAGAAATATGTTTGGAATTTTAAGTAGAATTTCTTAGCAAACCAAACCTAATTTACAAATTTAAAAGTTTTTCTTCTCAAGTGATTAGAAATGGAGATAGACTACTATTTTAGCCGTAAAGAAGAATAATGAAATATGTATTATTGGTGACGGTTAGGTTTCTTTAGGATCTACTGTTGTCAAATCAGATGGCAAAAAAGTTAGAAAATTAGCAAATGGTTCAATTTGTGGTTTTGCAGGTAAAAAATCAATTATCTAATTTCGTTAAAGCTTATTTAAATGGCATTTATTATTCTAAATTTTATTAACAAATAAAAATTAATGAATTGATTAGGAAGTCTTGCAGATGCCTTCACATTAATGGAAGGATTAGAAAATATAATGGCAAAGTAGCCTACTCTTAAATCATGTATTACATATGCCAAATAATGGAGAACAGGTAATAATTTAAATATAATAACTTAATAAAATTTTACAATATTATTTTACAAATAATTAAAGGTAAAGCTCTTAGACATTTAGAAGCTACTTTACTTGTTGTTGATAAGAATTTGATTGTAGAATTAGACGGTACTGGAAATGTAACAAATTACATCAATTTAAATTAGTCATAGTTGTAAAATTTATTAAAAAATTATAGGTTTTAGAGATTCCTGAAGTGATTGGGATAGGAAGTGGTGGTGCTTTTGCAGAATGTAAATATTTTAAGCTAAAATTTATGATAATATTAATTAATAAATTATCCATTAGGTGCTGCAAGAGCTCTATTAGATATTGAAGGTTTAACTGCAAAGGATATAGCTTTAAAAAGTATGAAAATAGCTGCAGATAAATGCATTTATACGAATCATAATTGGGTTGTTGAAACTTTGAAATGGGATCAAAATGAATTTAATAAAGATAGTATTGACTCTATTATGGATAGTAGATCACTCCCTAAATTAGAAATCCCTTAAGAAAAGGATTGAAATTTAATTCTAATATATTTAATAAAATTAAATGCTCTTTAAATATAACTTAATTAATTAAAATAATTAATTTATGTTAAATTGAATGTAATGTTTATTTTGTATAATCCTACCAACATTATATTCAATGCCCATCCCATGTATATATTTATCTTGTAAATTGCTTCTATAATTTAATTAATTAACACTTAATAATTAACATTTCATAAACTTTATTTTATTTTACTTAATTAATAATGTTTTTAATTTTATTTTAAATTATTTAAATGAGTAGTTTAACCAGATAGATCTATAAATATCTAGTTTTGTGTTTTACAATGATAAGTCTTTAAAGATCTAGTTTAGTATTTAACAATAATAAATATTTTAAGATTTAATTATGGGTATAGCAATAATAAAGATTGAAAATAAATTGTATACATTTACTTTCAATAGAAAATTAGATAATTAAAAATTATTTAATTTAAATTTTTTAGATTTAGTTTAACAAATATTCATTGTAATAAATTCTTTATCAGCAATAGTATTCCAATCATTTATTATAAGAATGGATATTTGTTCCAAAAAGAATTATTATTATAACTTAATAAGAAAAAGTAATGTATTTTAATAGATAAGACTTAAAAGATTTCTTGAATAAGAATTTGGTTAGAATAATTTGGATTAATTATTTATTTGATATATATTCTAATATTGATACAAATTTTATATCCCTTAACCAAAAGTATGAATTTTGTGAACAAGTTACATGGTTTTTAGCATCATGTTAGTTTTAAATCCCTTAAATTTATTAATTTATCAAAATCCATTATATGGATAAATAAAGAAATCTATCTCTACCTATTTTATTTTATGGGGAATCTATTAAGCATGGGCTAAACAAATGAAGGGAGGGATATAACTTGATAAGATATTAAAAAAGAATTTCGAAGTGCTTTGCAAACATTAAGGAGTAGTTTGCTTGCTATTCCAGATTGATGCTTTCATTTAATGATACAAGATTAAGAAATAATCGATGAGAATAAAAGAGAATCTAAAAATCAATCAATGTTCATATTCTTTGGAATCATTATAATTCAATACTCTTTGAAGAGATAAAATATGATAGCTAGCGTATATAAAATACAAAAACTAAAAATCCAAACATAGAAATCAAAAAAAAAAGAAGAAAAAGAAACTAAATATTATTATAACAAAATCATCCATCCATAAATTATAAAGTCTAAAAAAAAGAAAAAAAAAGATAGAAATGAGTCAACAAGTTAAAGAAGATACTGCCGCTGCTGCTAACATTGAAACTTTAAGTTAAGCTTCCGTTGAAGGTGAAGGATCTGCTGCTTCTACTTCCGATATCCCCAACCCCAAGTTCAAGACTGCCTTGTGCCGCAACTACGTTAGTAATAAATAATCTTCAAAACTAATATTTTCATTCAATTGAATAATGTTCCGCTCATATGAAGATGATGGAATAAGCAAAGGGAATGCATAATAATAATTCTTTTATTTCATAAAATAGATTCAACATGCAATCGTCACTCTGGATGCCACTTTGCTCATGTAATTACTCTTTACATTTATTTTCCTTTTTATTTTTGTTTCTCATTTTTCTTTACTAATCTATTCTTATCTACTAATTAGGGATCCGAAGAACTACGTGCCGTCTCAGAGGTGATTATCTTTTAGCAGATTTAAAACAGCTCTCTTCCAAAGCATACATGGAGAGACTGCCAATTCTTCTCTATTAACGATGATTGATTTAAATTATAATGTAAACTTTTTTAACAAATAGAATTCTAATTTCTTTGCTGAAGTAGAAAAAAGTAATAATGATTATCTTAACAAATGGCCTTCTAATATTCCTACTAACTGTAAATATGATTTTCCAAATTAAATTATCACTAGATTATTAAGGAGGTGAAAGTCTCCTGATAAACTAGTATGTCTCATAACTATGAAGATATTTTACTAAGCTTATTTTATTAAAATAATTAGATAAGACCACTCTTTGCAAATTCTACGAATAGGGTACATATTTTAGATATTTATTAATTAGTTCTGTCTCCTTTTAAGACAGATTAATACATATAAAAATAGAATCAGATTTAGCTTAAAATATATCTATAGCAATTATAAAAATAAATGATATTTTAGGAATATAGATAATCAAATTTTAAAAATTTTTATTTTAAAATATATTATTTTAGTTGGTACTTGTAAATATGACCAAAACTGTAATTTTGCTCATGGTGACCACGAAAAGAGATAGGTAATTCGTTAACTCCTTTATTGAATTTTCTAAACTACTTTGAAAAATTTTTAAGTTGGCTTCCTTATTCTTCAGCTAAATTAAAAGCCTTTTTTTGTAAAGTTCTAAAATTAAGAGCGGAATGAATGGATAATATGGTATTAGAAAATTTTTATAAATAAAGCACTGGCATAGTAGTTAGTGTAGATAAGCAAGTAGATAGATTGATGGTTTAGTTAAGTGCAAGAAAACAATTTGTTTTCTTTTTTTTTGATCCATATAAAATCACATTTAAAAATATCATATTAAGATTTATATAATTTTAACCAATAAGGATAAATTTAACTTAATTTAATAAAAAAAGTAATGAAAATTTAATTAAAAGCAATTATTGAAGCCTTTCAAATTGTATGATTACTTTTGAATGATTACCTAATTAATTAATTTATCGATCATCGCTTATCAAAATTTAATTAACACTCTATTTTTATTAACGAATAATTAATAAACTAAGATAATACCTTAACTTATTTCTACCATTGATTAAATTTTAATTGACCCCCCCAAAAGTATCTCCTGCTTCTTCCGCTTATCTTATAGAATTATTAGAAAATAAATGAATGACATCATAATATTTATAAAACCCTTTGCTAACTTTTTTCTATTAATAAATAGATTCCTGAAACTGTTTAAAATCAATTGAAGAATGCCAGAAACAGCCACAAACATATTAACAATAGTGCTGGTCATAGAAATCAATAACAAATTGCCATGTAACAATATATGTTAGGTACTTAATACTTCCAATAATATTTCTTACAATACTTTATGGTCCAATAATAAAATATTGTCTTGGAAATGTGCAATAGAATCTTAGCTGACTCCAAGGATGAATATACCAAGAAAATTATTGATGATATCAAAAAGCTCGTAGAATAATAAAAAATTAAGTAAGCCTTGAGCCAATTAAAGCTCATTTGTAGCCGTAGTGATGCCTCTAATAAGAAAAAGGAAATTCTTAAGGAAGTTGAAAAATATTTACAATCAGTTTGAATGCACCTTTACTGAATAAACAAAAGATTGATTTGATGTTTATCTGTCCTATAATTATAAATTTAATATTATCATAAATTATTCACTAAACTTGCAAACAACCTTTCAAATAATTATTAGTAAAAGAAAAATTAACTTAGAGTATAATAGTTAAGATTTTCCCAAACCTATTACAAAATATTATTATTAATTAGATCTCTATTATAAAATTTAGTTTATCGTATAATTGTATGCATATATGTCCTTATAGTTGTTAATCTTTTTCTTATCTTCAAAGTTCAACTCTTTTACAAATTAATTGAATTAACTCATTATTTTTGATTCATTAGATATTAATATCAATTTAATTAAGTAATAAATTTCATTTAAAAAATGTATAAAACATTTAATTTTAATTGATTATTTGTTTCGGCCAATATCTATTATTAGATTTTTTACTTTTTCTAAATTAGGTTAGATTTTTTGATAGAGAAATGTACTTACTTTTTTATATTTTTCAAAATTTATTTTATTTATTTTTGCTTAAATTTTTTATCTCTAGAAAAGGTTTTATTAATTTTTAATCCGGAAAATAGTAGATTTGACTCCTTAATTGTTAAGTATTATTAAAAAAATTAATAAAATAAATAGATTTATTAATCGTTAAGAAATTAATAATACTCTTTAGAAAATCTTATTAATATTCAATTAATAAAGAATTTTAGCTATCCTTATAATAATGTTCTCAAATAGTTAATATTTTCTTATTTATTAGAGTAAGCATTTGTTTGACACAATTCATTTCGAAAATTAATAATTTTGTTTACATTTGTTTATGGAAGATTATTAAATCTAAACTCTCTATCTTTCATTTTAATGGAGAGAATTTAGTGTTAAAATAAAGATAAAGTCTTAAAAATAATAAATATTAAGAATAGATAGATGCTAATAAATTATTAATGAAAATAAGATGAGCGAACTAACTTAAAAAGGTATCATACATATTAATAAATAATATTAATTTTTATAAATATAAAGAAAGATTCTGTATTAATATTAAATAGTATAGGATTATACTTTAGTTATTAATCTTTAAATTAATTAATTTATTTATTTATTTTAAGAGAAATACATCTATCTTACTTATTATCTAAACTAATTTTTCAAATTATATCTAAGATATCTAAGTATCTAAATTATTGAAACATTGAAAAGTCATCTTTTTGTAAGCTCTATGTTGCTTTTTGATATTTTTGGATTTCCTTTTCCTCCTTTCTAATGAGACTATCTCTTTCTTATCTTTATTTAAAATTATTAATTAAAAAATTAGTATTTATCACTAAAATAAATAAATTATTTTACATTAATTTTTGCTTCTCTTCCTCATTCTTGTTAACAAGGAGATCTAATCTTTCAAGAGAAAGATTCTTTACTTAATTGTGTAATTTACTGACTGCATCAGAATTATGTTTATTTTTTTTAGATTTATTAAGTTATTCTAGGAATTACTTTAATTTTTATTTATCCTTCTCTCTCTTTTCCTTTTCTTCTTCAGTAAGCTGCATTTTAGGTACGATGGGAGGTGGTTGAGTACGAATTCTATTAAAATCAATTCCATTAAAGAAAGGATGTTTTTTTATTTCATCAGCTCCTCTAGCTCCTAATCTCTTAACATGATCAGTAGTAAGTAGTTTTTCAATTAAATCCTTAGCATTTTCTGAAATACAATTCTCATCTTCATTAGGATCACCTATATTTCAAGAAGATATTTTAAGCTATATAAAAAACTTTTTTTATAAATTATAGTTAATGATTGTTACCTACATCTGGGAATTCTATATTTCTTTTAATGATATTCTCAAATACTTTTTCACGAGTTTAATCATTGAAAGGGGGTATACCAACAAGTAATTCGTACATAATAACTCCAACACTCCACCAATCAAGAGATGGGTTATTAGAAGATTCACCATTTATTATTTCAGGTGCAATATAATCAGGGGTACCAATAATTCTTTTCTTTTATTACATCATATTTTATTATTGCTCTTCTAGGGCTTTTTAAGCAAGTTCTTCATCTTTTGATTCCTTTGAATCCTTTTTATGCTCTTTCTTAACTCCTTTTAATAGCTAATATTCTGTTTTGTATTTAGTTTCACAATCTTTTTATTAGCTGAATAGATCAATATTTTTAAGTTACTTTTCAGTTCTATTTAATTTTTAGTTGAAGCCTACCTGTTTTCATAATTAAAATTAATTAATTTTTAAATTATTTAATAATAATCTTACTTCTGATAAACCAAAATCTGCAAGTTTAACGTGGCCTTTAGAGTCCAGAAGAATATTATCAGGTTTTAAATCTCTGTGAACAATACCTTAAGAATGTAAATATTCTACTGCAAGAACTAATTCTGCCATATAAATTTAAACAATCCATTCTTGTAAGGCTGTGTACATTTCTAAAATATGAGTAAAATCACCACCAACCATGTACTCAAGTACAAAGCATAAGTAACTTTCATGGACAAAGGAATAAAATGCTTTTACAACATAATCTCCAGTAATAATCTCAAAAACATTTCTTTCTGATTGCAATGATTCTAAGTACTTCTTATCAAGCTTTTTATTTAAGAATATTAAATTTAATAAAACATTTCATTTAATTGTTTTAATGATTTACTTTTCCTGAACAATCAATAACTTTCATAGCAAATAAATCACCTGAAGATTTTTTTTTAACAAGATATACACCACCATAAGCACCAGCACCAAGATGTCTGACAAATTCAAAGTGATGGAATCCAATTGAAAGAGAATCTTTTTTCTTTTATGAATCTATATTGATAACTTCTGAATCACTATAATAACCCTTTTCAGTTACGATAGGGAAAGAGAAAATATCATTGTCATCTTATTACTAATCTTTTTATTTATCAGTTTAATTCTTTTAACTTTTAGGAATTTATCCTGAGTTTTACATAGAAGAATTATCCTTTCCCTATGAAGATTACATACTATTATTATCGTCATTTTATTTCTATTCTGTTTTATTGTTTATATCATTTTAACTTTATTCGATAGTGGAGGGATTATTATCTTAAATAACTTCTTTTTTTGCTTCATTATTTTCTTATATTTTTACAATTTATTACTCAATTTTACTTTTATCCTCTATTATTTATTAACTTTAATTGTCAGTTGAGATAGTGGTAGCTGCTGTAATTGGAGTGGTAACTGAACTCTTTTAAAGCTTTTAATTCATTTTTAATGTGTTAAATAATTTTTTAGGTTTATCTGAAATAGTAGCTCCAGTGATAGTTCCTGCTATATCTGTTATTTGTTAAGGCTGTACTACTTATTTATCCTCTTCAGGTTATGGTTAGGATGTTACTTCTTGTGTAGATTTAGCAAATGATGAAGTTATTGAGTTTTATTTACTTATATTTTATGATCCTAATGAGTTTTAAGTAGATAAATTATGAAGATTTCCATTAGAACTAATAGATTCATTTGTGCTTAAAGTAGTACTCCTTTATAAAGGTTTACTTTTTAATTTACTCATTATACTAAATTTCTATTTAGTTTCTTTAACTTCTGGCTATGGTTAAGGAGAATCTTTTCCTTTATCCTACCCTTTTTAATCTGATTAAGGAGTACTTGGCTTTTCTTCATCTTCATTGTCACTACATTCGTTAATTGATTCTTTTTATGCAATTAATAACTTATTTTTTGTGTTATTTTCGGTAGTGCCATTCTAATCTTATTGAGATTTTTTATCAAAAAACTTTCTGCCAAAATCAGAAAATTTATGTTTATTTAATGATGAAGAGATATTGGCACTCTTTAATTTTCCTATTTTTTCATTTTAATTTTTTGATGTTTATTAGCTATCACTTTTTAACTACTTAACCTAATAATTAATTCTTTAATCTGTCAATTGTATGAAATCCGAAAGTATTTGCTTGATTTATTCATTTTTAATTTATGATAATGCATCTTCAGCCATATCTTTCTATTCTCTATCTCTTTTAACATTCATGTCATTCTCCTATGAGTTTATTATCTTTTCACCGTAACTAATCATGCTATCTAATATGAGACTAATCTTCTAAAATTCTTATAAGTTGTCTTCATCTATCAAAGAATAATTGTAAGTTCCTTATTTTTTTAATCTAATTAAAATTTTTAAGATGATGTTATAGATTAATTTCTTTTATTTGATAATTAATTTTTTGTGAGCATGATAAAGTCTAGAATAAGTTTTGGTTTTGTTAGATTCGAGTAGAAAAATTTTATTTTAATTAAAAAAATATCAAAACTATGAAGATATTTGCTTTGCTATTCAAAGAGATAAATATTAATCCATTATGGTAGTAAGGAATAAAAAAATAAAATTTTATCTATCCTTTTCATCTAATCTCTTAATTAATCGATTGATTGATAGAATTGTTCAAATATTAGCTGGCTCACTTTTTAGATTAATTTATATATTTCGTCTGAATAAATTTCCCCACTTTTCTTACCATTAATTAATTTCTTTCTTATTCCTGAATCTTATTCATGCAAATATAAAAACTTCCTAAAAAATTTTCAATTTGATAAAATATATAACTTTTCTCTATAATTCACTGATCAAATCAGTAAAATTTCAATCTATATTTCTCAAACTCAATAAAATTAAAAAAATCATTCCTCTATTTTATCAAACTCTCAAAATCCTCTTCAAATAACTGATTTGTTCTAAATATTGATATCATTTTACTTTTACTATTGAGGTTATTTTCTATTGTTCGAAGTCTCTTCTGCAAATGTCTTCTAACGAAATAACTTCGAATTTTTTAAGGGAGTCGATTTCATCATTGTATTGAAACTAAAATCACCAATTCCTCCTTGATTTCTACGATTTGAACAAGATTATGAACCTATATCCTCTACAGGTGAAGGGATGCTATTATTACTATGCTAAATAATCTTTTCTATTTTATTTTCTGACTCATCATCTATATATGGTAAGCTTTCTGTTC
This sequence comes from Tetrahymena borealis, assembly GCA_000260095.1. Taxonomy (NCBI): domain Eukaryota; phylum Ciliophora; class Oligohymenophorea; order Hymenostomatida; family Tetrahymenidae; genus Tetrahymena; species Tetrahymena borealis. The sequence continues at coordinate 546,068 of JH651273.1, read as the reverse complement.
TCGATTTATCATCCTAACTAGAATTCTGTTCATTCACTAAAGTTTAACTTGGAGATTCCTCTTCAATAACATTTAAAGCTTCCTTATTTTTCCTTCTCCTATTTATAATAAATCCAAATAACTACAAAATACAAAATAGAATTTATCTCCTCTTTTAACACAATAAAGTAACCATTTATATTAGTAATTATATGGATATACATTTTTTTCTTTATATTTCTGTATATTTAATTGTGATTTTTCATGAGGAATATTTTTCCTCTTATTCGAGGATGTATATATAGTGGTAGTATTTGTAATAATTAGTTACACTTCGATTTAAATGTTTTGTTTGTTGCTGTGACGCATTTCTATTGCCTTGTCTATAATTTTACTCAATTTAATGTCTAATCCTAAAATTTCCTTTCTTTAATTAGCTTTTTCTATACATATATTTGAATGAGCTGTGATTTCCTCTATCCTGAATTTAGCATCACAAATTCTGCATATTTACTCAATAACTCTACTTTTGATTTTATCTATATTTGCTTATATTTCCTTTGCATTGATCTATGCTTACTTCAATAATAAATATCTTGAATACACAGTATTAATGTCCCTATTTATTTTTAATGTGCTACCAAACACCCTTTTTATGTTGCTAAACATCCAGTCTATTACTAAGGGTTTAATTGCAAACTTTAATCTTTTCACCCATTTCTCTTGCTTTCTAATTTAATAATTTAGTATTAAATAAAAAACTTTTCAACAGTGAAAAAAAGTGAGTATTTAATAAGATTCAGACTCACATTTTTTCTAGTTAAATGATAATTTGAATGAAATTTAACTTAAACACATATTTTTGAAATTATAATCATTTTGCTTACATTTAGTTTTACAAGATAATGGGAGATGGAATACTCATCATTTTAGTTTTAGAAGGAGAACTACCTCTTTTAGAGCCTAAATTAGTAAGAGATATGTTAGAAATGGATTAGAAGTTTTAGCTCATAAAAAGCATCGAATTTCAATGAAAATAGATAAATAATCCCAAAAATATTACTTCCTATGCATATCTAATATTCATCTAAAATTCTACAAAGACTTTTTAATAATTCCTCTTGCTAATGGTAAGGTAGACTATGGAAGAATGCAGCTATTTAGAAAGACTAAGTAACTATCTACATATGAAGTTCTTTCTATTTTTACGTTTTTGATGATGGTATTAGAGATAAAATATCAATAAACAAATAAACAATATTTCTTTGATTGCAAACTAACTAATTAACTATCAAAAAGGGAGAAATTATGAATACAGTAGAAAATTCTCCTACTGAATTATAAAATTTTTTACCTGTTTTGCAGTGTCGAACATATTAATGTTTTTAAATGACTATCCAAGTACTATGCACACATTCTTGTTTATATTTCTCTAGAGTAGATCACCATTAATTTTTTTAAAAAAATCGATTTTTATATATTCTTCTGATGAAAGAAAGATGTAGGTATTTGAATCCTTAAAAATATAAATATTATATATAAATAATAGTACCTAAGAATAATTTGTATCATAACTGATTTTATTGATTTCATTTAACATCATTAATGAAGAAGAGGATTATTTCTCATTGGACTAAGGAGTTGATATACCCTTAGCCAAAGGAATAGAAGCAGGAGCTTTAATGGTAGTATAAGAAATACTTTCAATAAATGGAGTATCCTTCACTTTGGAGAATGCATGTAGCACATAATTATGTGCGATTTTACTTTATGTACTTTTCTAAACATTCTTTCCTTCTATTTTAGAATCTTTCTACAACCTAAAAAATGTCTAAAACATCTCATCATAATCCCCGTAGCTACTAATATGGAAAGGCCTCGACCCCTCTTCGAGATATTTTTATTTGGCTTTATAAATTTTGTTTAACTCTTCTCCTTATGAATTCATGGTTATCAAATGACACGAAGTTTTTTCTTTTTAATTTAGAAGAAATTAAATTAACAAATATATATTACATGCTTGCTTTAATGAACTTTTATATTTCTAGTGAATTGCGCAATCTAGGTTTGTTTACCTTTATATTTTTTATTACCAAGCAAGAGGATTGAATGAAGGAATGAATGAATGAATTACTTGCCTACTTTTCTATGTTTTTGCTTATCAATTTATTATTATTATTGGAGAAGATTTTAATTATAATAACTATGACAAGGTTTGCTTAATTTCAAATATTAAAATAATTAATCCTTATTAAGACATTATCCTTGCAAAAACTATTATTGAAATGCTATTTACTCTCTTTTGATGTGGTTCTTTCTTTTTAGTGTTTAAATATACCAGTTTAATCAATATTCCAAAATGATTTAACTTTCAATTTTATATATGTTTTCAAGATAAAGTTTATTTGTGTTAATTTCCTCTTTCTCCTTTCTGATTTTTCTAAAATAAATTCAAAATTATTGTATTAAAAGAATAAACTCCTTTATTTTTGAGTTTAATTTGATTGTTAATTATAACATTTAACTATATTTCTTAAGAAAAAACGTAAATTGTAAATTTCTTTGCTCCACTGTTTCGCATTTAAATTTTGTATGGTTTTCTTTGATAATATATAGCTATAGATTTGTTTGTCCACATCTATTCTTGATTTATCTGAGGTGGATCTATCTATATTCTTTAGATTTTCTAAAGATATAAAAGAACCAAGTTATTTTAAGATCTTACATTCGTGAATATAGCTTAATTAGATTAGTAAATCAAGCACTTGAAAATTAGTACAAAACAAAATCAAATACAAATATCTAAGTAATAATTTATTGTATTCAAGATAAATCATATAATAGATAAATCAAACTGTTACAATTATTTTTTAAATTAAACGAAAATCCTGAAGTTTATCCTTTTAAATAAAAATTTATTTTTGTATTTCAATTTTTAACCAGTAGTAATAAATTCTTCCTTCCTTAAGTAAAAAAACTACTTAAAAATTGGTCGTTGATTTTAATAATAATATTAGGAAATAAAAAGATACAGTAAGCTTCGTTCTTAAATTCGAATAAATTTTTTGGATTTAAAAATGAGAAATGAGTCTGAAATTATTTGTAATTTGTTTGTTTGATCTATATAATATACTGTTTGTATCAAGATTATAATTGTAAGATTAAAAATAGGATAATCTTATTATTACTTTATATATTCACCGAATATTCATAAAGTAATTTATGATTACAAATTACACAAAATTAATTAATTTAATTTCTCAATTTTCAAATTAATTTAATTACTGAAAGAAAAATATCCTGCCTTAAAAGAAATAACCATTGGTATTTCAAAAAAATGGTATTTTAATTTGTATCTAAGATAGTCTAAATAATGTTAGTAAGATTCACAAACTGTAATTAAATATTTATTTGATAATAAGATATTCTTTTACAACTAATATAAATTTAAGAATTTAATACTGTTTGATTTTTCATAAATTAACCATTACTTACTATTATCTAAATAATTAATTAATTTAGGGCTAATTAACATTTTCAATAGATTTTTTACTAGATTTCCTCTACTCAAAATATTGAGCAACAGGATGATTCATTTACTAAATCGGGTGTTTAGGTTTTACTATCTTATTCTGAAAGTATATCTTATTATTAATTCAATTATTTGTCTTCAACATTTTAAGGATAGGTATCTTAAATTTAATTGTTAATCTTATTTTAATTTTAATTATCAATATTGTTATTTATTTCTATCAATTAAGGTTATTTATCAACACTTGTTTAATTATTTTCTAAATTCCTTTTTGTTTAATTTTCATGAGATTAAGATTATTAATTTGTGTAACTGTGTGTTCTTTTTTTATCTTCATAGGTTATAGTTTGATTTATTATTTGATCTTCTTATTAATTAATTTCATTATTTAAAGATTTTTAATTTTACTCTTAAACATTTTCATATTAATTGATTTTATCTATTTTAGTTTCATTAGTTTATTGTATCATCTATTGATCTTCAACAGTTTCTAATTCTTTACTTTAAATGTTACCAATTTGAAAAGATAGGTTTTAACCTTATTAATCTTGTTTAAAACTATTATTTTGTTACTGTTGTTTATTATTACTCTCTTGTTTTTATATACTTTATGCTAAATTTTGATTATTTTATTAATCATCATTTTCTTTAAAAGTTTATTATTCCTATGAAGTAGATTTCTTTTAAATATTACTAATAATTTATTATGATTCCTGTTTTAATGGTAGTTAAGAAGAGTTAGCTGTTTTATTTTTTGATTATGTCTCTTAAAATTTCTATTAATAATTCAATTATTATTAATTTTACTTCGTTTCAACTTTAGAATTTTATTATTTGGTCTATAAAGAATTTAATTTCTATTCTGTGTGAGATTTATTTTGATTATTCTACAATGAACTCTTTTATTTAATCTAAATCTACTTCATTTCTATTTATGAATCATTTTTTTAATGTGAATGGGTCGTCTACTTTTGTTAAATATTGCTTTTATTGTTCTGAGATTTAGAATCTTTTTTATTAGGAGCATCTTAATGCTTTTTTATTTCTGGTTTGTTGTGGTGATGGTTTTTATTATCCTTAATATTCTAAATTTAATGTTGGCCATTTTAAGGTTTTTATGCTTGAAATGTATTGGAGTCTTATTCTATTTATTATTCATTCTCTTAACTTTAGTCAGTTATATTTTTCTTAGTTTGTACATTAATTTAGTTTTTATTATTTTCAGCAGTTATACTATTTTCATTGTCCTTTACTTGAATTTCAGAAGTATTAATTACAGGATAAGTTTCAGTATTTGCAATAATTGGAAATGAATTTTTTTGTACTTCTTGATCTTCATTATTAATCAAATCAGTATATAACTAAATTCTCTATTAGTATTTCTTTTTTGCTATAAATACAAAAATGTTAATGGAATGAAATAGAAATAAAGCTATACAAAAGCAATGTTTAGAAATAAGAAATAAATCCAATCGAAAAATAAACAGTCTAATAAGTTTTATATCGAAAAAAGTACATAAAATAAAATTAGTGAATAAAAAAAGTTGATTAACAAAGCAATTATTTTATTGAAATATTTTTGAATGGAATGAATGAATAATAATAAGTATGGATTTGTTTGTGGTTGATTGGATGGAGCTATTTCAAAGTTAATTTTTTCTTTTCCAGTTAGAGTTATGTATACCTGTTTGCTTATTATTGCGAATTAAAGTGTAGATATGAGCTAACTTGGGTTGAACATCTTCATTTTCTTGGTGCTTCAATAGGAAGGGATATAAATCTTCAGGATACCATCTGTACAGGCCAGTAGAGAGATATAACATGAGATGTTAAAGATATTCAAGTAAGCTTCTCTTAATACCTTCATATTTTGATAGATTTTCTAAGAAATGTATTTCAATATCACTCAATTTAAAGGTTGAAATGTCTAATGTGCTAAAAACTTTTTCCATACTTGCCTTAGCATAGGGTTCATCTAAATAAAAGAAATTAACATAATTCAATAAATTGAAAATATTCTATGGCTAGTTTGCTGAGCCTTCTTACTGTGATGTAAACTTCTTGAAGTATTTTTTAAGCTAAATCTCACAGTTGTCATAGTCTTTTCTCATGAAATAAGCTAAAGCCATATAAGAAGCATAATCTGGATATGAACTATTTAATTCTTCACCTTTCTTAAAAACTGCAACAGCCTAATCACTTTTTCCTTTATACATGCAAGCATATGCTTTACCCATTCTACTTTAGATACATTTCTCATCAAAATCTAAAATTCTCTAGAAATTATTTTATGCTTCATCGAATTCTTTTAAGTATAAGTAAGATGATCCTCTTATTAAAATAGAATGTCTTTATTATTAAGTGAGATGTTTTTTATCTTTTGCAGAGTTTATCTATTCTAAAGTAACAGTTGCATATTGAACGGCATCACCATAGTAATGCTTGTTATAAAAAATTAAAGCCATCTTTTCGAATAAAGCTGGATTACGTTTATTCATTTGTGTTGAAAATTAAAATTGTTAAAGGGCTTCCTCAGGTAAGTTAAACTACTGATTTAAAATATCTCCCTTTAATTCATACAATAATCCATCGTACTCATTCAATTTAAGTCCTCTTTCAATAACTTCAAGAGCATCATTATGTTTACCTCTTTTTATATGTAATTAAGCAATACATGCATCAAATTTAGAATTTTTCTCTCCATAAATTGACTTGAGTACTCCTTAAAATTCTTCTGCATTTGAGAAATTATTTGTATTCAAATAATAATCATATTTTGCCTCAGCATATTCTACATCTTTTAAGCATTGAGGATATGATTTCTCTAGTTCTATCATTAAAGGAATTATATTCTCATTATCATATTTTTATGATTTTATATATGCCCGCACCTTCTATATCATATGAAGAAAGTCTCTTTTATTCACTGAAAGAGCCTAATTGCACATTAATATTGCTTCTTCATAATATTCAAGTTCAATTAAATCTTTAACTTTCTCAATTCCTGTCTTTTCTTCTTGATTCTAAGCCATTAATTTTACTAATGGGTCATAGAAATTTTCTTCTGTTGCATTCTTTTATGCTTTTTGCATCATTTTTATGTAATTCCTTTTATTTATATATTTAATTTTATTATTAGCTAATGTTTTTGCTCCTTTTATTGTGTTCTATAGAGGGCTTGCTTGCTTTTCTACTTTTCTATTAATTTTTCCTTAAAGATACAATTTTTGATTGAACTATAAGATTTAATTGTAAATTTAAAGAATTTTTAATTATAAAAAAAGAATAGTCATAGAAATTAAAACAGAATGTGATTTTAACAGAATTTGCACCATTTAAATTCAATACGAATTTTAACCACTGAATCAGTAAAATTTTATAAAATGCCAAATCTTCAATTTTACATTAACTTTGAATTTACAGAGTTGATATAATAAAAAAATGATAATCTTAAAATTATAAATAGAAAAGTTCAATATTAATCTTCTTTTCTTAAAATCCTTCTCTATTCAACATTAACAATCCAATAAAAAATGTTTAAATCAATAAAATAAATAGTTAATCTTTATAAAAAATAAAATAAGAGTAATGTTGATAATTAAGGATTTCATTTTTAAATAATTATTAAAAATATTTTTTTACTTATTTTAATAGATAAAGGAGCCTAATTATGAAATACTTATTTGGTTTAATTACTAATATTTCTTTAAGATTTTTGAAAAAAAGTTAAATTAAATCAGCTAAGGTGATCTCTCAGCTCGAAAAGGAGTTCAATAGATCCTATAATAAATATTAAACAACTTAAATAAAATCATTATCTTAAACAGAAATTAAATTAGCTATTTTTGAAATAAATCCTTAGTAAATTACTAGAGATGTTAAAATATATCTTATGAATTTCCTATTTATAATTTATTTTTTATAAAATTTTTGCATTTTAAAGAAATGTAATTTAATTAGATCAGTAATCTTAAATCTATCTTATCATGAGCTCTTTTATGAATTGTGATATTTATAAAATAAACTTATAGATACTTACAATAAAGAAAAATACAATATTTAATGCAAATTATAAAAAGAAGATTTTAAAGAGATAAATTTAAATAGTATTTTTTATAAAATTTTTATATTAAAATTTCTAAAAGGTATTTAATAATGAATGTTTGGTATTCTAATAGTAATTAAATAAAAGAAGAAGAGCTAGGTAGGTAAAATCAGATTTATTTCTATTTTTATTATTTTAAATATTAAACAAATATTCTTATATTTCTGTTGAGATTAAACAAAGTAAGATGGAAGTAGAATTTTAATATAATAGGGAAAAATTATTTTTTTCAAAAATTTAAATTCATTAATGAATGAATGTGAAGATTAAAAAAGATTATTTTTTGTAAAATACTTTATTCAACTTTGGTAAAATAATTAAAAAGGCTTCTATTAAGTTAAAAAAATAAGTATTTTAATATTTTTTCAATCTGATGTATTAAGTACCTCTAAAAAAAGGCGCTGATATTAAATGATTTCAATATTATTAATTGATTGATCAAAAATTATTATATTGTTAGATATTGTTAAAAAAAATATTAGAAAAGAGACAATAATTAGTATATCTGTATAATAATTTGATTAAATTTTAATAATTTATCCAAAAAATTAGAGTGAGTAAGAATTAGCAAGTAGAAACAAAATTAATATTTAGAAAATGAGTTTTATTTAGCAAGGAGGCTATTATTATTATAGGAAATCTACAATCATGTTCTTTACTAATAACGGAGAGAAGTAATATGATAATTTAATAAAGAAGCAATAGTACCTAGCATGGCTTGACCTCCCTTAAGAGTAGAAGAATATATTTGAATCAGTAGCACTATTTTGTAATAAGAATTAGATCTCTTAATATGATTAGAAAACCAGAAAAGTAATATTTACAAATGATAAAATTACAATATTGTTATGAATCTAACTCTCTTTATTTATAAAATAGCCATTGAAACCTCCAATTCCTTTTTTTTTATTTTTCAGAGTAGTAGAAGAGAGATTAAAAAAAGATAATCCTACCTTGAAGTAATCATAGATATTTAGGATAGCAGAAAATAGATGGAAGAACGATTTAATTTAAAGGATTAAGGATTAATTTACAAAAATTCACTAAATTCTAGAGCTATCTTATAACTACGAAATAATGCAATACAAAAAAATGAACATTCAATATGTGAAAGATAATTTAAACTAAAAGATTATTTAGTAATATTCTATATCTTCACCTGGAATCAAATTTAATACTTTAACAAGATAAAGCCTAATCTATCGTAATAAATTGAATTATAAAATAATTACATAGCCAATTATCGCTCCTATGAGCTTAACCACTACTGATTCAGAATATGTATTCTGAATACAATTTTCGATGAAATAATAATTTCCTATATATTACTAAAGAAATCCTAACTAATTAGAAGGAAAACTAAAAATATTTTAATTAAAAATAATACCTTATTTCAATTATTAATAAACTCAATTATCCATTTTATATTGAATTCATCTATATATACTACTTTGTTTATTGTGACGCTTTATATCATTTAATATCATTTCATTCATGACTATATTCTACTTTTATTTCTAATGCCAGTATAAAATTTATATTAGTTTATTATCAATTAATGTGATCCTATGTTTCAGTTGAAAGTTTAAAGAAAAAGATAAAGGATATTTTTGATAAGTGAATATTTACTTTAGTTGAATTAAATCAGATCAAAATATTTTATTTAAGATTACATGATTTATTTTTTATTCAACGGATATATTTATAATATATTTCAAATTAGAAGTAAAAACCAAAACAAAACTAAAATTTATCTTCTAAAATTGTGAATAAATAAATGTAGAGAGTGGCTGAGAAAGTAAAGAATAGAATTATTATTTTAATATATGTGTGTAGCAATATAGATTATTAAAATATATATACTATAGTATTAAATTATAGATTTAAAATACTTTTATTTCTTTACAAATAACTCTAGTTTATGTGCAAAAACACTTCATGTTTGAAATGAATTTCTATTTTATAATGTATTCCCTCTTCTAACCCCTCCCTAAATTTTTTCATTTATTGTAGTACTTCGAAATGAACATCTCAGATTAGGTTTCATAATCTAAACCAAAATAAATATCTTTAAAATCTTGCTGATATTAGGTATCATGACTAATTTTACTTCTATGATTTTACAATTCAAGAATAATTTGATCACTTATATCATACATAGCAATTTAAATCATAAATATCTACTACACATAGAAGTTAGGGTCATTTGAGAGATTATCTTTAACCATTTAAATATCACATTAAAATTTTAAGTCATCAAATGTAATAATAGTTTAGTTTATTAATTTCTTTTCTTAACTATGAGAATTGAAGGCATCAAGCTAAGTGGTTCTAATTGCTAAACTCTATTTCAATCTTTCTATTTTGTCTTAGTTGGCATAAAATTATAAAGGCCCGTTCTAATAAAGGAGTCTATACATATTTTCAGAATTGATACCTAATAAGTGAAGAAACTCTTAGGAATATCCATATTTTGTTATTACTTTGTTATTTCTTTTTCTAGTTTTAATCATATAAGAAAGGAATTTATTCTTTTTATAAAGAGAGTTAACAAGTTCCTTTGCTTTAATCATTTATTTTTAGATAATTTCTTCAAAGTAGTCAAATAGGGAATAACTTTATTTCTAGTCTTGAGATATAAGGTTGTAAATGTAAACTAAATCTTTATTCTTTTCAATAAATTTGCTTAGAAAATGATTATAATTCTTTATCTGAATACTTAACTCATGAGCATCTTTGTTAGGAATACTATTCAAGATTTATGAGACTTGATCAAATGAAGATAAACCATCTACAGAAGTATCTAAATCAATATGAACAATATTATTTTCAAGATTAATCTTCACTGGAGGCCTCCAACAGCTAATCGCATCAAACTTATTAGATCTTTCATACTAATTATTAGAGAACATATCTAAATCTATTATTAAATCAGTGTATAGGAATATCTTTTTCTCATAGCTCAAATCTTTCACCATTAAGTTCTTAACTCCAAATAGTTGCAAAGCCATATCCTCTTTTTTCTTATTTTTAAGTTTCTTTTTTTATTTTGCTACTAACTTTTGTTGTCCTTCTAGTTCATCTGACATTCTATTAGATGAATCTGATTTATCATTCTCTATCTCCATTATTATAATATATTTCTTTTGCAATATTAATTACGCTTCTATTATACCTAATTTATGATTTTTCAATTATAATTTTCTCATAACCCATCAAATAAACAAGTTTTGGAATGATCAAAAAAGAGATAGAAAAGTCTTTCTAATGAGTAAATTCCAAATTTTTTTTTGTAAGAAGTACTACAACCATACATAAACAATAAATAAATATATATATCTTGGGTATCTAAAATAATATTCTCTTGATAGTTTAATAATCAAAATATATTAAACTTCAAAAGTAGTTTACTTAATTAGTCAATTTAATTATAAAAAAGACAATTAAACAATTTAAAAGGTTAAAAATAGAGAAAATAATTTTGAAAGAACAAAATCTATTAAAATTGAAAATGATAATTCAAAAACCTAGTATTATATTAATTTTAAGTAGATAGTACAATTCTTAACTAATCGGATAGTTTTTAAAGGATAATTTGGAATAAGGATAATTAGAAAGTATAAAAGTAAATTCTGAAATTTTAATAGTTTTAATAAATAATTTAATTATTGATGTTATTAGTTATTAATGTCTTATAATAAATATAATAGTTACTACTTCAACTACAATCTGTATTAGTTTGTAATGAATTTTAATTGTAAAATTTTTGTAAAAACATTTCTGATTAACTTTGATAGTCAAGACCATAATAAATATCATTGCAATCCTGTTATTAGATAATACTATCGTTATTATGTTGATTACGAAGATTACTAATTTCCTTTATAATTGAATCATTAATATCATAGACAGCAAGCTAAATTAATAATATCTATCTTACAAAATAGTTTGGATCATCATTTAGTTAATCTTTTATCATATGTATGTCACATTTAAATCTCAAATCATCAAATGTAATTATTGTTTAATCTTTATATATAAGTTCTTCGATTCCACAATCTAGATTTGTTAGCGAGTCAATTCTCCTAAGTAAGCTGTTTTTTAATCTATTAATTTTGTCTTAATTGGAGTAAAAAGAAAGAGGACCATTTTGGTAAAGGAGCCTATACATATTTTCATTATCAAGACCAAGTAAATTAAGTAGCTCAGTGGAGTATCCATACTTAGTGACTACTTAATTATTCCTTTTGCGGGTTTTGATCATATATGAAAGGTATTTGTTACCTTTATATTTTTCATTTATAAACTCTTTAGCCTTTTGCATCCTTTATTATAATTAATCTTCAAAGTAGTCGTAAAGAGAATACTTTGTTCTTTAGTCTTAACTAATTAGATTATATATATACATCAAATCATTGTTCTTTTCTTAAAACTTAACTAAAGATTGATTGTATTGTTCTATTGTTTAGCTCAATTCATAAGCATCTCTATTTGGAATACTCTACAAAATTTTACATACTTAATCAAATGTTGTCAGACCATCAATTGAAGTATCTAACTCTATGTGAACAATATTATTCTCTTATACAATTCTAACAGGCGGTCTCCAGGAACTGATAATATCAAATTTATTAGGCCTTCCATTTTAATTATTGCTAAACATATCCAAGTCTATTATTAAATCTGTGAATAAAAAAATCTTCTTATCATAACTTAAATCTTTCACCATAAGATTTTTAGCTCCAAACATCTGAATCTACATTTATTCCTTTTCTTTTCCTTTTAATTTTCTTTTTTATTTTACTAATTACTTTCTTTGCTACGCCACCTCATAGAGAATCTTTGTTGATTCAGACTTATCACTTTCAATTTCCATTTTAATAGATATTATCTTTTGTTTATAAAACACTTCTTTTTGTAATTATTTAATTATAAGATTACTTATAATCTAAGCATTAGTTAATAAAAAATTTAAGGGTGGTAATATATTCATGGATTAATTATAATTACTCCTTATATCCTTTTATTTACTGAAAGACATTTCAAAAATCATTGCTTCACAAAATAATATAGAGTCTAGTTTACCATAAAATTGTATGATAAAAATTATTCAAAAATGTAATTAATTCCACTTCCATTCTCCCATATCAATACACCCTATGTATAATTAATTAGCTGCTAAGATAATATAATTTAAAGATTACAATGAAACTGTTATAAATCTAAAATAATAGAAAAATCACTAATATTTCAAAATATATATTTTGTTTAATCAGAATAAAGTTTAGACTAATTTCATTATCAAACGAATTACTAATTTATCATTTGAATTTATCTGATAGAAATTGACTTACAATCGTAAATGAAAATTGTTGCTATTAAATCAATCAAATCTTTCGGAATCTATCGTATTATTTTCTGGATAGGTAAAAGAATTCTTGATACTGAATTTAAAGAATTAATTAATTTATATACTTTCAAATTCTGTTTTGTTACAATATGATTTGAAACTATTAAATATCAATCAATAAATACAGATATTCTTGAATGTTCTAAATATAAAAAATAGATAAATATTCTTCTATTTTATCATATTATAATTAGAATTAATTTACAATTAATCCAAATTATACATTTTTATATCCTATTAAGTAATAGAGAATCTTTGACAGGAGATAAGAAAAGGAATAACAAGTATGTTAAATAGCTAGTTTGGTCTATGATTAAACTTATTAAATATTAAATAACTTTTTAAGTATTATTAAATATAACATTTTTATCTTAAATAAGTAATCCTAATTCTACTCTTATGAATATATAGTATATTAATTCCCTTATACTACCTAATTTATTATTATGGTACTAATTATTAATAGGATTATAGAATATCTTATTGAGACATTTAAAAAAAAAATATTTTTTAATGATTCTTAGTAATTAAAAATCAATATTCTTACAATTTATAATTAAATTAATTTGATTAAAATTATTTTATTGATTTTAAGATTGATATTTATTAATTTATTAAAATGATATATAAAGCTAAAATAGATTTTTATTCTATTTAAACATATGTTTTTGAAAATTGTGAGAGCTAGATAAAAGAAGCTTAATCAAACATATCTAAGAATAATAAAATTTATAATTGAATACTTTTTATTTGGAAATGTGTTAAATAAAAAGAATAAATTAAATAATAAAATCTTAAAAAACGTTTTGTTTCTCATTTGATAACTTTAAAATAATTTATTTCTTCATTTTTTAATTTAGTAACTTTAAATATATGAAAGCATTTACTAAAGATTATTCTCTATATTTTTAATATCTTTTTACTATTTAAAATAATTTATTAATATTTATTGCTTTTATGTATGATACATTCTAAATTTAATTTAGAAATTCTTTATTATCTTAATAGATAAACAAAAATAAGAAATTAATTAGGTTTTCGTTAAATAGCAGCATCATTAAAGATAAATTATATATACCCATAAAATTTCAATTAACTAATGAATCAATAAATTCATTTAGAAACTAATTAAAAGTTACAAATCTAAGTATTTTAATGAAAAAATGAAGAAAATTATAAATTAAATTAAGTGTAAGTTAAGAAATACTGCAATTATAAATGAGGTAATATGAAGATTTAAGATACTTTTATTTTAGTAAATTAGTATAATAATATTAAGAGTTTGTATTATTTAAGAGTAAATGTTAGTTTATTAAGAAGAGAAGATTATATAATTAATTTTAATTACTCCAAAAGAAATTTGTAAACTTAAATTTGGTTTGATTATGAAAGATAGAATTTTTTAATGATTTTTTTTTGTCTATTATTATTTGATTACAGTTGAGAGTCTATAGAATTATAATTATTTAGACAACCAATTTTTAAAGAATTAAAAGAAAATATTCTTTAAAAAGTATTCGATTGACATTTGGAAAAGTATGAAGTGTTTATTTATTTGCCTTCTATTACCTTAGATAGCCATATTTCTTACTTATGACTACCTTACAGTTGGTGAAAAAGTAAATTTATTCAATTAATAATTTGCCCATTAATAAGAATGTAAAGATAATTCCTAGTTATTTCACTAGACAGGAATTAGTTAATTAATTAAGAGATGCAATCTAAAATTTTAGTTTGAAATGAGAAATAATATCAAGCATAGTAACGATTAATAAATATTTCAGATTCACAAGTATATTGAAGATCTTGAAAATTATTCTCGTAATTAACATTCTATGCAGCCATATAATGCAAACTTCCATTCTTTTATCGAATATTCATTATCATATCTATAGCTTTTTCACTAATATCAAACGAAGAGATCTGGAGTAAGAATCCAGCTTTGACGAAATATTAGTCTGATTTATTCAAAAAGTATTTTTCATTTTTGAAGTTACAAGTGAATGAAATATTATCCATAGTATGTATTTCTTCATCATAATAACAATCAGTGTAGTTATCAGCTGATTATTTGAAGAACCCATTTGATTTATGATATAACCCATTAATTAATCTATCCAATCTATTTCGAGTATTAAAGGGATTTATTGGACCGCGTCTCATAAAGAAATTTTCATAATTACCATAAATTCCCATCACATCTAAAAAGGCTCTAGAATACCCAAATTTATGGAGCAATTATTAGCCTCCTTTATTAATTTTTATAATATATGAGACAAATTTATTCTTTCTAATAGTTTCAGAAATTATTTAGTGGGCAACTATAAATGCTTGAGTGTTTGATTCTTAGATGAGCATCTCAAGTATATTTTCTTCTTTAAAATTAGGAAGTATTCTCATCATACTTTTCTCACTATTTTTATAAGTATCCAAACACAAATTAACAAATTCTTAGTACTTTAAAAGATGATTTGCAAGGTCTTTTGCTTTTTAATTTGATATGCTTTTCAATACATTTGCAAAATCCCCAAAAGCACAAGTTCCTGAGGTATTTGTATCTAATTCTACTTCAACAAGAAAATTATTGTTGATTGTGGCATCCTTAAAATATTAAGACAAACCCTGCTCTCCGTTTTGATTACAAGTCATCGGGGAATTAGAATCAATGTTTGCAGAAGAATTTATTTGTTATTAGAAAGATTAATATTATTGATAAATATTACTCAACATTTATGATTATGATATTTAAGCTCCTTCTATAAACTATTTTGTTATTTTTATCGGAGCTCTCCAGAAATTTAGATCATTAAAGAATAGATTTTCATTGAATTCAGTCGATTCATTAAAGAGGTCTAGATTGACAACAACATCAAAGGCTATAAAAATCTTTCTTTCTTGATGAGGTTCCTTATTAAAGATACTTACAACATTCATATTTTTTTCCAATAAAACAAAGAGAGTTTTCTTAGATCTCCTCTTATTTTTTTTAATAATTTTTTAGAGTTCAGCTGAAGAGAGATGTTTATCCATTTATATGTAGTATTATATTATTTATTTTTTAATTTTGCTTACTATTTATTATTTTCTGCTCTTTATGGTTAATTAGTAATGTTATTTAATTAATTTTCTTTCCTGAATAATAATTATCCATTAGTGAATTAGTGATTATAGTGGGGTATATATTCTTGACTTATATTAAAAATTAGCAACTGAATAAATATACTTACTATCTATCCTTTCTTTTCTTTTCTTCGCACAAAATAACAAATTAATTAGGTATACAAGCTATTATCCTGTAAATATCAAGTTACTCAAAAAGATTTTTGTAAAGGGAATCTTTCCATTATTTTATTTAATCTAAGAAGTAAAGTAATTGATACAATACGAAAATAAACAAAAAGTATTGAGAACAATTATGATTTAAAAAAAAGTAAAAGAATCTACAATTGATTATGTAAGAAATTGTAAAGTTTACAATTATCAATCATTAAAGTGGGCAAAGAAAATATAGAGATGGATCTCAGTTGGAAATAAATAAGTCAGGGCCTAATCAATTAACAGATAGAATTTTAATTAAAAATACAAAACTATCTTGAATTTTTGATAAGGTGTAACCCTTTCATTTTTTAAATTAAATCTTTCATATAAGTTAAAAGGGATCTTGAATTTAAATGAGTGAATTATAAATAGGCTGGTGTAAGAAATTAATAGGCTTAAGAATTACGAATGTATGATATACAATAACACTTATATGACAATACATTTAATAGATAGAAGTGATAATTAATTAAATTTACGCCAGAATTAAAACCTAAAATATACTTCTTTATTTATATTCTAATTTATTATATATATTTTAAATTATATTTAAGTCAAATCCTATAAATGACATTAAGTGATTCTAATAATTTGACATATTTATGTAAAGAAAGTTTGTTACCAAGAAATTAATATCTTAATTTTTCTTTGAATTAGTAATATCTCAATTTAGTTATCGAATCAATTTGAACTCAAAATTGTATTTTTACAAGAAATTAATTTACTATTTACACTCATTAAATCCAAAACATAGAATGAAAATTAGTAATCATGACTATCAATCTTATATTTATTCAGATTTTACAGCTAATAAAAATAAACAAATCATAATATATTGTAATTGTTAAAAATATTAAAGTATTTTTATCTAGCTAGAAAATTGTTAAAATATTTCTATTTTTTTGGATTAAAAATTATAAAAGCTATACTATTTTATATGATTTTGAAGGCTTATATTGTATGCCAGTGGTCCAATGAATAATGAGGAGAATAAATAAATAGAACATTTTAAACTAGAAATACAATTGGATATTGTATAATTACATTGATAAAGGTAAAACTGTATAGAATAAATGGATATTAATTACTCAGATGTATTTTTTTAGAAAGATAAAAGGAGGTTTACAGAAGTGATTTTTATTGAGAACTTTAGTTTGAATATTTGTATGATCGGAAATTAAGAATAATTGATATTTTGAGTCAGTGTAAACTAATAAGCCCTTTGGTGAATTTGTTATAGGAATAAATAGTTGAATAAATGAAATTTAATAAGAAAAATTTTTATAAGGTAAGCTGTTTTAAATGATATTATAATTAATTAATTGCTTAACAATTAATGGCGATAAGGTTTAGATTACTATTTTATTGATTTTTGGATAAATTGGAGATCAAGTTTATATTTAGTACTATTTTCATCTATTTCAGTGAACGTAATATTTATTAAGGAATATTTCTGATTCACAATTATATTGCAAATCTTATATTTCCTTATCAAATTCATAATTTTTTTATGGTTACATTGCATTACTTTATTAACGAATTCTAGCTATCTATCTCACAGTTTAGTCTGAAATTTCATAAGTAGAAATTTATAGCAAGAAAGAAGATTTCACAAAGTATTAATCAGATTGGTTGAGGAAAAGCTTTTCATTTTTATAGTTTGCTTTAAACAATATATTATCTAATGTATATATTTCTTCATTTTCATAATAGTCTTCATATTTATCGGCTATTTTCTTTGGATATCCTAAAGCCTTTTTGTGAAGGCCAGAAATCAATCTATCAAGTCTATTCCTAGGATTAAAAGGATTAATAGGTCCTCTTCTCATAAAGAACTATTCATAATTACTATGTACTCCTATTATATCTAAAAAGGCTTTAGAGTATCCAAATTTTTATATCACTTATTATCCGTCTTTGTTAACTTTTATTAAGTATGATACAAATTTATGTTGCTGTATTTTTTGTTAGATTATATTATTAGCTCTCTAATATGAACTTGTAGTTTACTCTTACAAAATGATATCTAACAAATTTTCTTCCTTCAGATTAGGAAGTATTCTAGTTAAACTCTTTTCATAGATTTAGTAGTTTTATAAACATTTATTTACAAAGTCCTAATAAAGGATAATTTTATCAGCTAAAATATGAGCTTTCTAGTTAGAAATACTATTCAAAACTTTAGAAAAATCCCCAAATACTTTGCAGCCAGTTGTATTTGTATCCAACTCTACTTCTATAAGGAAGTTATTATCTTTAAAAAGGTCCTATTTATATTCTTCATTATCATTATCGTTTATGCTGCAGTTAAAATCATTAGAGAAGTTTAGAGAGCTTAAAGAAGATGATTCCTTTCTTAGAGTCTAATAAGAGTTATCTTCTTGGTTTTTTTGAGATACTTAAGCTTGATAGCAAATTTAAGGAAGATTAGAATTAGGTATGAAGCGTTTCTCAATTTTTATGGGCACACGCCACATATTAAAATCACTAAATATAACTACTTAATCTAATTCTTTTTGTTGCTCAAAAATATCTAAGTTTATCACAACATCAAATGCAATAAATAATTTTTTCTCTTATTATGGCTCCTTATAAAATAGGCTAAGGCAATCTAATGGTCTTTAAAGAAGAACAAATAGTGTTTTTTTAGATCTTCTCTTATCCTTTTTAATTATTTTTTAAAGCTCTAAAGGAGATATATGCTACTACATACTTGATTCAGTTTTTCTTTGTTTGGTTAAAGATTCAACACTTATCCTAATTTTATGTTTCTGTGATCCTTGAGTATCGTAATTATAATTTTTTTTGGTTTTTAATTAATTAGTCGCTATCGCTAAAGTATGATTGCTATTTTACTTGATTTCTTTTTTAGAATTCTGTATTTCTTTTAGATTCTTATACATTCTAGTTAGCTTAATTGTTATTAATATTCTGAGGCACAGTTTATCAAATTAATCAAACTAACCCTATCCAAGTTATAGATAATCTAATAAGAAAGTTGTTACTCATCTTGTTAACTTAGCATTTAGTTTTTATTTTTATTTGTGAGACGAATCTGTAATTTAGTCTTTTAAAATTATAGGTTGATTAATTTACACTTTTTACTCATCAAAATAAAATCTTGGTTCGCCATCTTACAGGGTAAAAAACCATCTTTCAGAAATCTTAATTATTCATTTAAAGCAATTCTTTCCTAATTATTTTATATTTTAACTTTTGTTATCTTTTAAATAAATAAATTAGAATTTTTTCTATCTATTAGTTTTTAAGCAAAAAGTACTAATGTAATAAAAATATTCTCAAATTACATTATGACTATTAAATTCTTATATAAACCTAGTATTTATTGATAGACATAAAAATAATAGAGAATCCAATTGCCATCCATTATAAACCTGTTTTATCATTTTAATCCTGTTAATTAGAAAATTATTAATTATTAAATATTTAAATTCTTAACTTAAACTTAGGTAAAGTGTTAGCTTACTTTCATTAATATAATTTTAAAAATATTTTGTTTTAGTTTAGAGTTCCTTATTTATATTAATATTGGTTATATATTGTAAGTTCTTATAAATTAATCCCAAGAATTTAAGAGTATTTTTGTACTTTAAAATCAATAATAAACTTTGCAAAATCTTTTACAAAAGTAGATTTATTTATAAATATTAAGTAATAACCTATTATATATTCAGTTTTATGTTAATTCAAAAAAAAGTAAAAAAAATATAATTATATTTATTTTAATACTAAGATACTAAGAATAAATAATTAAGCCTAATAATTACTACTAATGAAGATTTCTATATCAAAAGGAAAACCAAAATGTCTATTTTAAATTATAATCTAAACAATTTCAAAATTTCCCTTTTACTTTTAAATATTCGATAAATTCTTACAAGAGAGCGTTAGAAAGACTAAATAAAAGCAAAAAGAAAAGTATTTTATTGATGATATAGATAGAATTACAAAATCAATAAATGAATATTTACATCCTTAATTATTTTATTGATACTTAAAAAAATTCCTTAAAATAAGTCAAATTTCGTAAAGGTCATAAGTTATTTAGTCTACAGAATTGTAAAGAAGCTCCGAAAGTTCTTTAAATAGTATCCTGTATCTAATATATGAAATCTACATCTACTTGATGAATAGTTGCAATTATTCTTCTAATCGAACGAAATTGATTTAATAAAAGTTATTAATTTAGTAAGCATTCATGTGATCAATCATTACATAATTAAACTCTTCATGTTAGGGATACAGATATTTAACTTTAAATATATTTATTATGGGTATTATAAATGGTATAAACAAGGAATTATTCAATCTAATTTAAATTCTTTTGCCTTCATTAATCAATTATTTAAATTTGTATTAATTTAATAATAGCCATTTCATTAAATTTTTAGGAAACTTAAGTTAAATTTCAATAAAGGAGTGTTCATCACTATTTTAAACTTCAATTAAAAATGATGGTTTATAAAACTAAACCCCTTATATGTTATAAGATGGCTCATTAGAAATCTTAAAACTAAATTCTTCAGATGGAAGCAGTTATAAATTTTCATTTTATAATGTTAAATTATCAAAGATTTCTAATAAGTTTAAAGAGGAATTCACTTCTTTCATTTCTATTTTACATATTCTAATTAAAATATAGTTTTTGTTGATTAGTTTTTTTTTGTAAATTAGAAAGTAATTTTGATCTGTATAATATGCTTTGCTAACATAGAAATTAAGCGCAAAAGTTAATTTTATAAGGTACAAATTTTTAGTGATATGTTTGATGCATTTAATTAAGCCATTATTGCTCAAAATAAATAAATTTTTTAAAATTAAATAATATTCTCTAACTATAAATTGTACTAATATCTAATGTCAAAGATATTTTTTTTTAGTAAGAATTATTAAAAGTATTTTAAGAAATGAAGTTGTAATCAAATTATTAGAATAGATGAAAAAAATTCAAATCTATTTTTATGAGTTTGTAAGTATTCTTTAAGTTTGCTTATTTGTTTCTTTATGGCTATTATATATGTGTGAAATGCTATTTAGGAAAAAATTTGATACAAAGTTAAATCATTTGTAAGAAGCTGTGAATTCTTTTGTGAGTGAGTCTAAGTAATTTTAAAGCAATTAAAGTTAAAAGAAAAACTTATTTTTCTTATTCACAAGATCATTTAATTAAAAAAAAAGTAAAAAGGAAAAGGCTAACTTGCAATATTACTCTTTTCAAAAAATGTCTAAGCTAACTAATTCATCCTTAAATGTAGAGTTAATAAACAAGAATGATTAAGATATTTCTAATAGTGAGTAAAGAATTTCCTAATACATTAAATACAAATATATCTTTAAATTTTCTAATACTATTCTTCCAAAATATAAATTCTAATCTAAAATAAATTAAGATATTTAGATGAAGAGAATCCATAAAAAGAAAAGAAAATTATTGAATCACTACCATAAGAAAATACAAAACAAATTCCAGAAAAGAAAAAAGTTGTAGATTTAGATAGCTTGGAAAAAAATTGGGAATTAGCTCAAAAGCATAGAGTATTTTTATTTTTAATACCTGATTTAAAATATTACTAATAATTCACACATAATATCTATTTTATATCAGTTAAACTTATTCATAACTTACTTAGGAAGTATTAAGACTTAATTTTGAGCCAGATAAAGATAAGAAGAAAAAAAAGGGATAAGATACAAGTAAAGAAAAGAAAGATGAAATGTGTGATTGTTGTGGAAGATATCCTATTAGGAAAAAAATACATTTATAAACACCAAATATTAAATTATCATTCTTAGGGCCTGCTTATCCCTTATACTTTGACTTTCTTGTAATGATGATTTTTTTACTTGTTGTGATACTGTTAACAAGTGGTCTTTTTAATATTATTTCTAATGCTAAGAGCGGTAATGCTTGTGTTGATAGTGAAATGCTTAGAAATGATTTAATAAACAGTGGATACTCAGTTTCTTAAGCAGATAAACAAGTTGCCAACTAGTGCCAGGCCAATTGGATATCAAAGTATACTCTAGGTAATAGAAGAAATGAAGCTGATAGTCTCTTAGCTTAAGAATATCTTAATTTATTAACAATATTTATCATCATAATATTTATTCAGCTATTAATGAGGAGAGCGAGAAAAGAAGCTTTGAGAATTGATTTGCGTAGTATTTCTCCTAGTGATTACACTATCTTCATTACATAGATTTAGAAACGTCCTAATCTAAAAATTAAAGACAAAAATGATAAAGAAGTTATTTTTAAAAACTACAGAGAATTAATTTTAGTAATTATTTAAATACTTATTTGATAATAAAAATTATAAAAAATCGGTGTTTAAAGAAAAATTAACTTAATTAACTTGCTATTTTAATCATAAAATTTACCACAACTTTAAAAATTTTTTTCTAATTAATACGACAGAGTTAATTTGATAATTAATTCGCTTTAATTTCCCAAAAATTTCAAGCATTTAAAATATCCATTCTTTTTTTTAACTTAAGTTGATATAAAATAATCCTGCTTACCCTAAAATATAGGTTATAACTTAGAATTTATCTTTTAATTTTTGTTTACTGCTCTTTACTAAATTTATAAAGTGGGGAGAGAAGATAAATAATAGAAAATATACCCTAATTTAATCAAAAAAATAACCTAAAAAGGAAATTAAAAATTAAGATGGATTATGATTAAAAAATATATTGACTATCTAATTTTTGGGAAAAATTGGAGAGCATTAATTGAGAAGTTACAGTATTTTTGGAATTTTTGAAATGAAAAGTGAAATATTTATATTAAAATAATATAGGATTACTTAGAAAATTAGATGGAAGTAAAAGATAAGAACCGTAAAGATAATATAGATATAAAAGGTTAAATAGCTGCTATCTCCTTTTGCTATAATTTAGATCCCTTAAATAAACTTGAGAGTGAAAAAATGGAAATTTTAAGATTAAAGTTGGAATAATCATCATCAGTATTCTAAAATAAAAAATCTAAAGTGAAAAAGATAGTAGAAGATAAGGATATGGAGGAAAAAAATAAATAAATTGAAGAATTCGAATAAAAGTGTTATAATGGAAATGAAGGGATAAATGAAGACTAAGCATTTATGGTCAATCATTTTGTAGGATAAGCTTTTGTTTCTTTTAAAACAGAAAAAGGTATCAATTTGAATAATTTTCAAAGAAATGATTCATAAAATTAATTAATTAAATATAGTTGCAAAAGATTTCTTAAAGTAAGTTAATAAAAAGTATAATTCTCCTTATATATTCCAAGGGAAAAGGCTTTATTTTGAGGTAAAATACTCTAGTTTAAAGTTTTATTAATGTTTCTTTTATTTTTCAATAAATAATAGTAAGCTCACGATCCTACAGATATTTAATGGAGTAATCTTTACACAAAAAAAACAATTCGAGTGATTAGAATTGGTGCAGGTTTTATAATAAATATCTTTATGGTTTTTCTTGCCAGTTTATGTATTTATAAATTAGCAGATGTATAATATTCCTACACTAAATCTAACTCTATAACTCCTAGTGCTTATGAGAAAACTATGATTTAATTTATTTCTATTGGTATTTCCTTACTTATTATAGTAATAAATGAAATTCTAATCAGAATAGTAGGTAAAATTAATAGGTAATATTATATTAAATAGTAAAAAATTTATAATAAAAATAATCTCTTAATTAATTTACAGCATAAAGAAATTCAGAATAAAAACCAGTGAACAAATATCATTCACTGTTTTCTTATCAACTGTATAATTTGTGAACTCAACTGTAATTCCTCTTCTTTTACTAGTAATTGTGTCTTCAGCAGATTCCTATTATTCAATTCTATATAGTCCAAGTAATAAATAAATTAATAAATTAAGTAATAATTAAATTAAAAATAACCATTTAAATAAAATAGCTGGGTTAATTCTTAACTAAAATTCTCTTTTCATGACAAACGCTATTATGCCTCTAATAATGGTTATAATCGATCCTATTTATAGATATTAATAGTTCCTCAGAAATAAAGAATTTAAAAATAAAGACTAATCTCTAAAATCACAAAGAGAAATTTAAAAGTAATCATCAAATTCATTAATAAACATAATCTAATTATTATTTAATCTTTAAAGGTTATATGAAGATCCAGAATTTTAACTATCTACCCAGTATGCATCGGCAATTAAATCTATGTACATGACCTTTTTCTATCTTTCTGTTATGCCAATTTCCATATTCTGGACAATCCTTGCTTTGATGGTTTAATACGGATGCTCAAAAGTATTTATTTTTATTAAATAAATAAATGAAAACAACTTTTATTTTCATAATAAAACTAAATTATGATAATAAAAATATTGAAACCATAGTTATCTTTTTTTACATTGAAAATTATATTTTAAAAACTAAAGTATTTACTTGTGAGTAAAAGAGTTGTTCTTGTAAGCTTAGGGCCAGAGATGGCTTTTAGTGTAATATCATTACTTAAAGTTGGCTTGGTAATTTACTCTGCTACCTGTTATTACTTTTTGAGAATATCTAATAGTCTAGATAGACCATATGTCCCTTCTATTATTGGAATAGTTATAGCTTGTTTACATTTATTTATCCCTTTGGAAACTATAAATGAAAGATTATTCAAAATTAAAGAGGATGAAATTAGGTAAGAGGAGGGTCTTAAAGCTACAGATAATTAATTGACCTATGAATAAGCAATGGATAAAAAATTTTCAACAGTAATATCTGCTATTAATAATAGAATTTTTTAATTACTTATTTATTTATTTACTAATTATAGGATTATCGTTAAGAGAATCCAGCGTTAAAGAGAAAATTTGTTTAGAATGGTGGAATTGTTAGAAAGGAGATAGAATATGTAGATTTTGATTAACGCAAAATTTAGAAAAAATAAATAAAGTAGGAAAATGATTTGAAAAAAAAGGAAGAAAATGAAAAACTTAAAAAGGAAAAATAAGAGAAAAATTTAAAAGATAAAACAAAGAAGAAGGATGATAATAATACAGATAAAAATGAAATAGAAAAAAAGAAAGATATTCCTCTTTAATAAACAGAAATGGTAGGCACTTTTATTAATACAAAAATGGATACATAGCTTAAGACTTCTTTTGGAATTGAGTCATTTGATGAAGTAGCAGTAAAGATAGAACTTATTTTATTTAATTCTAGAAATTTTAAAGAAAATAATAAAGATTTATTAAGATAATATGTAGATATTAATGAATATCTCTAAAAATAATTCTAAAAATTTGACTAAAAAATGAAAAATTCAAATCTTAGTGAAAAAGATATAAAAGACTTGGAAAAGATAGAATAATTAAGTTTAAAAGTTAATGATAATATAAAAAATATTAGAATTAATTTAGTGAAATAAGTAAAAGAAGAGAGAAAATCTTGCTATTTACCTATAGAATCACCTAGTATAATGATTCCTTAAATTAATTAATTCTGTAAAGATGAACAAAGTTAAATGAAATAAGAAAAGATACCTACAATTACCAAATTATTATAATATTAAAGTTGGATTAGCTCCTACTTTAGGAACCATGACAAAAAACTATTAGATAATTAGGATTACTTTGATGATGAATTACAATTATAAAACGTAGAAGATCTCAATGAGAAATTACTCAAAACAAGAATCAATGAGAAGAGTAACTTTAAAGTATTAAATGTTTGAAATAAATAAATAAATAAAATAATATCCAAATTCAATTATTCTTAGTTTCTGTTTATAAAAATATTAATTAATTGTTATAAATTTATATTTGTTTTAGGTTTTTAATGATTTTAGCTGAGTAATTTAAAATTAATAAAGCAAAAAATAAATTAATAAAATTTGTAAAAAGTTTTATTTAATTAAGTTAAATTTTTATTAAATACTTATTATATCCTTAAATAAATAACTTAATTTTTACCTTCTTTGAAATTGTGTACTATGTCTTACACATTACTTCTTAGTGAAAATTTTCTCTTAAATTGTACAGAGTATCTTCTTCTTTCAATTATTACCTAAAAGTTATTACTATTATAAAGTGACTTACTCAATTTCATTACTACTACTAAAATATATTTCGTTTATCTCTTATTTTAATATTTTTTACTGATGATTAGAATTTGGATTTTATTATTTTGATAAATATATTTACAATGATTTTTAAATGTTAAAAATAAGTGTAAAAATCATTTAATAAATAATAAAATGTTCAATAATTATACTTTTTATTAAAAATAAATAAATTTATAGATAACATCAATAGGTGAGGGAGTTTGGAAATTATATAAGATCTGTCAATTAGCTAAAAATAATTTCCTTTAGATGATGCTCATTTTAGTACTACCTTTAATTCCAAGCTTACCTTAAAGAATTTTAAGATCCTCCCCTTCCAAGTACTTTAATATGAGGGTTTAATAAGAAGTAAATTTCATTCAAAAGGTGGAAAATGTGGGTTTATCTTCTTTTTTTCCCTTAAATTTTGAATTGACACTTAATGAGAGAGTGTAAATCTATATTATATTTATATATATTCTTTCCTTTTATCTAAATAAGTACCCTAATTTTTTTTAAAGTGGAATATAAATTAGCTTAGAGCATTAATTTAAATAAATGACCTCTATATAATATATTTCTAAATTTTTATTTGATAGAATTTGAAATTGATGGTGTAAACTTTTAAATTTTTATTTAGATTATCGAATTTAATAATTTAAGAAGCACATAGTTTTAGTTTCTCAAATTATAAACTGCTAATAAATTTATTATCAAAATTTAGAGAAGTATATTTGAATCAATTAATATTGCAAAGAATTAAAAGAATTTTTAGTTTATAAGTACTCTATTTATATTTAAAAATTTTTTAAATATTAAGATAATTCATAAAAGATATATCGTTTTTTTAAAAAAATTATATAAAAAAAACAACTTAACAAAAAATAAGTCAGCATAATTTAGTAACTAAACGATTTAATTAATTTAATTAAATTAAACATCAGAAATGGGTTAAGGGCCTTCTTAAATAGTAGATAATAGAAGATAAGTGAGAGGTGGAATTTTCATCTAATTATAGAAAACTGCTTTCGTCAGCAACGAAGTTATTCAAGGTACTCTTAATATTAACTTAGAAGAGCCGTATTAGGGTCATAATTTACAAGTGTGTCTAAAAGGATTGGAAGAAACTCAATTTACATACACTATTACTACAGGATCAGGAGAAGATAGAAAAACTTAAACAGTTTATGCTAGAGGTTTCAATCCATTTTTAAATTTTTCAATACCTGTTTATGATTTTGCATTGGGTTCAAATAATATGGCTCATGTTATTAATCCATGTTAAGTTGTTATTCCTTTTTAACTTTTTGTTGCTGAAACGTTACCATCCTCTATGAATTATTTCTATAACTAACACACAAGATGCTCCATAAAATATAGTTTGACAGCTTCTATCATACCAACAGAAGCTAATGTTAAACCTATCAGCGGTAGTTAAGAAATTTTCATTGGATAATATATTCCTACCTTATCATAGCCTTATATTACTAACTCTACTTAAGAACCAGTTATTTCATTTTGCTGTAGAAATGGTAAAATTAAATACAAAGCAACTATAAATGGATAGTCTTTTTCACCAAATCAAAATGTAGAAATTGATATGGATGTAGATTGTACTTATTATGGTAAAACTGTAACAGATTTAGTAGTCAATCTGAAAGGATAATTAGAAATGAAAGCAAATGGCACTTCTAGAATAAAAATTATTGATACACTCAATAAATCAGTAAATGTACCCGTTTTAGGTAATAAATGTTAACAAAAAGTATAAATACCAATTCCACCAGATATCTCTTTGAGTTGTAGCGGAAGTTTAATAACCCTTACTTACTATGTTTAAATTATCCCTAAAATAGATTCCTGTTGCTGTATTACTGCAAATATACCCCATTCTGTCAAAGTTATTATTAACCCTACTAGCAATTAAATATAAAATTTATAAAACTTACCTTAATAAATGATTATCTAAGCACCTCAAAACTGGAATCCTATTTAACTATAAGCAGTTTAATTTGACTAATAGCAAGCAACTATGATGCAATAATAACAATAATTATTTATTTAATAGGAGTAGTAATTTAACTATTAATAAATGGGGTTATAGCCTATGTAGCCTGCAGGTCAACCAATAATGGCTAACCAAAATTAGCCTCTACTTTGATATAAAAATCAAAATAATTTAATATTATTATACCTAATTAATGTCTAAACAATTTAATACTAATCCTAAACAGTTTTTGATAGAATTATAATAAGTATCTCATAAAAATAGATTTTTATTGCTGTATCTTAAATGAATTACTGTATGAAATGCATATTGATAAATAATTAAGAATTAATATTATTTACAGTCCAAATCAGAGAAGGAGATAGATAGATTTTACTGTCTAATTTGGTTTCTAAATTTTTTAAGACTAATTCTAAAAAAGTTCATAAATAAGCTATTTCTATTTATTTCAAAGTTACCCTCCTAGGATATCTTTAAGTGATAAAAATAATATATTATTGAAATTTTCTGTTAATCCTTGGTTTCCAACATTCTGAATTTATTAGTTGTTATTCTTCATATTAACCTCTATAAAAAATAATTTACTTGTAATCTGATTTCTTCTATTTTATGTATAATCTATTAGTTATACTTACTGTATTTTAAAAAGATTAATGAAATTATAAGTCCTTTTAAAATTTATGAATAAGGAGACTAAATACAATTAGTAAAAATAGTATTTCATATTATAAGACCAAATATTATTAAGTTAAATTTTAATCTTGATCTATATCAAAATACCCTAATACTAAAGATATTTATTAATTAAATCTCTAATCCTAGAATTAAAATTTTTTGAGGCTACCAATTAGTAACGAAAATCTTTATATTAAAATTCTTAAAATAAATTAGTATACCCATTCTTTCCTATATAATTATTCCTTTATTTTTAGTTACTATTAATTAAAGATGTAAGTATTTTATCGACTTTATCGAAATTAATAAATTATGATGTACATCTTTATCGAATTTCAAATTAGAATTGCCAATAAATAATTACTGTACTTAAAAATAAATAAATTTGAGTAATGAATTTCGCAAGGAAATAGAAGAGTCCTTACTTAATAATTAATCTATCTATAGTTAAGATATTTAAAAACTAATCAAAAGGAGATAATACATAATAAATAATTAGATTCTTAAATAATATATTGTAAAATAAGAAACCGATTGTAATATAAAAAAGCAAGTTCAAGTGAAAAACTAATTAATTGAATAAATTTAATATATTTGATTTAGTGCAAAGTTAGGAGAAATGGGTTAAGGATCATCTGCAGTAGTAGATAATAGAAGATAAGTGAGAGGTGGCATTTTCATCTAATTATAAAAAACTGCTTTCGTCAGCAACGAAGCTATTTAAGGTACTCTTAATATTAACTTAGAAGAGCCATTTTAGGGTCACAATTTGCAAGTTTGTCTTGAAGGTTTTGAAGAAACTCACTTTACATACACTATTTCTACTGGATCAGGCAAGAATAGAAGAACTAAAACAGTCTATGCTAAGGGTTTCAATCCATTTTTGAATTTCTCTATACCCGTTTATGATTTTGCTATGGGTTCAAATAATATGGCTCATGTTATTAATCCATGTTAAGTTGTCATTCCATTTTAACTTGTTGTTGCTGATAAGCTACCATCCTCTATGAATTACTTCTTTAATTAGCACACAAGATGCTCCTTAAAATATCGTTTGACAGCTTCGATCATCCCAACAGAAGTTAATGTTAAACCAGTTAGTGGTAGTTAAGAAATTTTTATTGGATAGTAAATTGCTACCTTACCATAGCCTCATATAACTAACTCCATTTAAGAACCAGTTATTTACTGTTGCTGTAAAAATGGTTAAATAAAATACAACGCAACTATAAATGGATAGTCATTTTCACCAAATGAGAATGTGGAAATTGATATGGATGTAGATTGTACTTAGTATGGTAAAACTGTAACGGATTTAATAGTAAATCTGAAAGGAGAATTATAAATGAAAGCAAATAACACAACTAGACTAAAAATTATTAATACATTCAATAAATAAGTAAATGTACCTGTTTAAGGTAATAAATGTTAATAAAAAGTCTAAATACCTGTTCCACCAGATATCTCTTTGAGTTGTAGCGGAAGCTTAATAACCCTTACTTATTACGTTTAAATTACCCCTAAAATCGATTCCTGTTGCTGTATAACTGCAAATATTCCTCATTCTGTTAAAGTTATCATTAATCCTACTAGTAATTAAATATAACATTTATAAAACTTACCTTAATAAATGGCTATCTCAGCACCTCAAAACTGGAATCCAACTTAACTATAGGCAGTTTAATTTGATTAATAGCAGGCAGCTATGATGTAATAATAATAGTAATTATTTATTTAATAGGAGTAGTAACTTTACTATTAATAAATGGGGATATAGCCTATGTAGCCCGCAGGCCAACCTATGATGGCTAACCAGAATTAGTCTTTCCTTTGATTGAAAAATCAACTGACTAAACTGTTATAGTATTCTTAAATTTATCATAATAATTTCATGTCTCAAATAACTTATACTTTGTTATATCTAAATTATTGTATCTTTTTATGTTCTACTTAATACATAATTTATTAATAATAAATAGATTCTTAAAAGATTGTTTAAAAATTATTTTGTTTGATTATTTCTTAGATATTTTAGATTATAATAATATTTTTAGATGCTTGTATCAATAAAATTTACCATTAATATACTTTCTCTTACCTATATTTTAAAAATTAAATGGTTTCATTTTTATGAAAATTTTACACATTAATTTTTAGAAGAAGAGTTGATTTTTAGAATAAAAATACAGGGGTCTTTGATGATTCCTTACAGTAGTATTTTATTGGGGAGGAGGAGGGGTTTATTATACGGATTTAATTTTTAAATCTTTATTACCACACTTTCAAGATGATAATAATGCGTAAAATAAAAAAATCATTCAATTAATATTAAAATAAAAGAGGATTATTAGGAAAAGAATGCAAGTTGTCTAGAATTTTAAATTAGCTTCCAAAGATATCTTTAAGTATAAAGGAGTGAGCTAATAAATACAGCATAAATTAAAAAATAGATAAATTTTTAATTTTATACACCTCTTATCTACAGTTAGATGGTTATATTAATGAAATTTAAATGATTCATCAAAGGACACTATTTTATAAAGCTATTTAGAATTTATATGAATGGTAAAAATTGCATTCAATCTAAGTAAGAATCATAATTTTATTTAATCAATTATAACTTTATCGAATTTAAAAATAGATATCTTTTGAGAATATCTACCTATTTTTCTATTTGCTATAATCTAAATTAAAATTACAGAAAGAAGAATTGTAATTAATTTACTTTTCAAATCTGAATATTAAGATAAAGATTTAGATATAGCAATTGAATATTTGTATTATTTTTTAATTGTTAATAAATACATTTTATACTTGAAAGAATAATAAAGAAATGGGTGGAAATAGTTCTAGTGATTAAAGAAGATAAGTATAAGGTGGTATTTTTATTCAACTATAAAGAACAGGTTATATCAGTAGGGATATTGTGCAGGGTTTTCTTCATATCAATCTTGAAGAATCATTTTAAGGACATCTGCTTTAGATAACATTAGAAGGGAAGGAAGAAACCTTTTATTCTTATATGAGATATATTGGAACTGGTAAAGATAGAAAAAAAAAGAGAGTTTATGTGAAGGGATTCAATACTATTATATCTTTTTCGCTACCTATTTATGACTTTGCTCCTTAAAATAATAAGGATAATTTCATTTTATAGCCAGGTTAATTATTAATTCTTTAGAAAAAATATATATTTAGATTTATTATTTTATAATTAAATTGCAATCTTTTAATCCATTACCTCTAACATTAATGATGTCTCTAAAGCAGTTTAATTTTTAATGATTTTTTAATTAAAATGAAGGTTAATGGACTATTCCATTTTAATTAAATATTGCAGATACGCTTCCATCATCTATGAATTACTAATCCGAAGGTTATGCTAGATGTAGCTTGACTTATAAATTACATGCAGATATAATATCTAAAGATCCTCAAGTAAGGCCATTATCAGGGGTTTAGGAAATTTTTATTGGTCAATAAACTAATATAATTGCATAATTACTAACCTAATAACTTTTGTCATCACCAAAAATGACCTGTTGTTGCTGTTTATCATAGGGTAATTTAAAATTGTAAGGATCAACTGATAAATACTGTTATGGACCAAATGAAATAATAAACATTACTCTGAATTGTGATTTTACTAGTTATTTAAAAACAGTCCTTTCTCTAAGTATTTCTCTAGTTGGTAACTTAGTAATGAAATCTCACTCAGAAAGTAGAATTCATTAAGTAGAATCATTTAGATAGTAAAGTGCACACACTATCTAGAATAAGAAATTGGAATCAAATATTTAATTGACCGTACCAAATAACATACCTTTAACAACCAATGGAAATTTAATAAATTTATAATATTGTATAGAAATAAAGCCTACTATTGATTCTTGTTGCATCTCTAAAAATGAACCTCTAAACTTATAAATAGTTATAAATCCCACTAGTAATTAATTATAATACTGTAATATTCCTAATTAATTATAAATATAAGCACCTTCAAATTGGTAGCCAACTTAACTTCAGTAGGCAAGTTTTAGCGAATAATAAGCTTATAACTTCCAACAATAATAGTCCATCTTTAGAGAGTAATAAAATTAAATTTATTTACAGTAAATGGAATAATAGACAAATGATTTAAGCATTATCTAACCCAATATGAAAGATTTAAACAAACCATTCCTATGAGAGTATGATAAAATACAAAATAATTAAAAAAGAATATTTTGTTTAAGGTATCTAGGTTCTTTCTACTTTATCAAATGTTCTATTTTATGAATATTGGTTATTAAATATTATAAATATGATGATATCCACTATATATTTGAACTTTATTAAATTATTTATTTATTTATTAAATTTATTCTTCTCAATATTTCAATTTACATTTAATAAACTTATTCATTATCAATCACTGCTATTATATATTTCCTTAATTAAAAATCTTATAGAGTAACTTCAAGGATTTATTTTTTATGAGAAAAAGTAGACGATTATTATTTTCCCTACAATAGAATAATAAGTGCATAAAAATCTGAGCAGAAATGTATGATCCCATCTAAAATAATAAACTCTTTATCATATAAATAAGTAAGTGAAGTATTAAAAACAAAATAATAAATAAGAAATAAGCAAATAAATAATATAAGATTAGGAAGCTAATATAATTAATTGAGTATAATATATTTAAGTACTACTAACTAAATGTCAAACAGAAGAAAACCTATCATCAAATCAAGCGAGCCTGAAAAATCTAATTAGAAGCAAAGAAAGCTTACAGAATAATAAACTAATAGTTAAAAGAATAATAAAGAATTAGATGCTTCCGATATCTAAGATATTTCTATTGATAATATTTCTAAATTGAAAGAAGTGGCATGTAAAAAATGTGGCAAAAGTAATCTTAAGTTATTATTTGATGATAAAAAATAAAATTTAGTTTGCAGTGATTGCGAAATAATGAAGATATAAGCTTGTGCTAATGCTCCAGTTGATATAACTGAATTTTTTATAAATCTTACTAAGTTTTTGCAATTAAATGACTCTAAAAGAGGTAAAGTAGCATCAGAATAATAAATAGAAGTTTTAGAAGATATGATTCAATTAATATAAGAAAATAAGAAATAGATTAAGAATCTTAAAGAATCTATTGGTGATTTAATAAAAAAGTACTCAGCGTCAAATTAAATTACAAATAAAATAGAGTTGGTACTCATAAAATATTTATCTTCACATGATGACTAATAAAAGGAAGAGTTAATGAATTATCTAAAATAACATTTCTTATTTAAGGAAAATAAATTTCATATGAGTATATTCAATTCTGATAAAGAAAAAATCAATCAATTACTTACAAGCGAATATAGCCTCTTAAAAATTATGGATGACCTTATCATCAAATTAGAATAAGAAAATAAGCACTATAACTTAGAGGAATTAAATATCTTGAACTGCCCTAAAAAATGTGTTTATAATTCATTTACTGGTAAAAGGTTTATGATAAAGAATTATATTAAGTATTTAAACAATAAAATAACTTTGATTTCTGGAATTAATGATGAAACATAGTATTACATAGACTTAAAGCTAGATCATAATAAAAAATATGTTCTTTTAATTTAATTTGATATGATTCCTTAAGAATAATTTACTGTTGCTGTAGCTCAAAGGAAGCTTTTAGAAGCAAGAATAGCATATGATGAACCTAATTGTCATTTTTCAAAAACATTCTTCCCTAGTTGGTAGCCTTCCTTAGACGAATGCTCTAATATTACCAAAGGAGGATAATTAGCTTTTTTCCCATAATTAGGATAAATTATAGAAGTTAGAATATCAATTAGTGAGAATAAAGTTGAGTTTACAGATTACCCAAACAGAGTTAGTATCAATTCTAACTTTGATAATTATTAATTTGAGAATAGTGATTAATATGTTATTGGCTTCACTCTAACCAATCAATAATAGATTTCTATTTTGTCATTATCAGAAACTACTGATTTTGCTTATTGAAATCAATTTAGCAAAACTAATTCATATTTCTATTTTACTAATACTGTTATTAATTTATATTTCATTTTTATTGTTGTTGTTGTAGTAGTAGCAGACGTTGTTGCATTTATTATTAAAGTTAACTTATTGATAATTATGACATTATTAAAATTTATTTTACGAAATAAAAAGTAACATTAAATTTAAAATATAAATACTTTTAAATACAATAAATTCATAATGATAATCAATCCAATTCAAGAAGAATGGTATTCAATAAATTAGACAACAGTATCAGAATATTATTTTTAAACTCTTTGAGTAATAGGATCTGATAAGTACTCTTCAGACATACCAGGAATTAAGAAATCTTCTTCTTCATATCCCTTTTAAAGATATAACTAATCATACATAGCGGTTTTCAAAGCAGTAAAGATCTATCCTTACTATCCTTAGCTAGGATTCTTAGCTTTTAAATATTTGACAAAGTGGACCATTATTTCTGGTTATGATTTCAAATAAGTAATGTAAAATGCAATAATTGATTAAGCATCTTCTTTAGTTAAATTAGAGTCAGGAGAAGCTATAGAAGATTTCACTCTAGCAAGAGAGAAAACAATTTTCTACTAATATTCTGGTTCTCTCATAAATAAACTAATAGCAACTCTCATGTATTCGTCATTATAACCTTCATAAGTAAAAAGCTTTTCTGATTATTATCCTACCAACAAAAGCATTTTATTGTTGTATTCAATAATGGAATCAAAGTATTTTTCTCTATCTATATCCATCAATTTTCTTCTTTCTATTCATAGTAATTAAATAAATAATTATCTTGTAAAATGAATCAATAACTTAAAAGCTTGGAAAATAATAAGTTTTCTTACCTTCTCTATATTTTAAAGCAAATTCTTTGAATTCAGGAATTGCTAATTCTGCAAAGATATCTGTGAAGTCCATTAAAGTTTATAAATCATAATATTTATGACCTTAATAATCATGGATTTATGCATTTTGAATAATCTCTTGAATTCTCTATTCTAACGACTTTTATTGCTCTTCGCTCTTTACTTCCTTAATTCCAGTATAAAGAAGGTATGCAGATGCTGCAACACCTCCAAAAACTAAAGCACCTTGTACTATCTTGTTATTTTTTAAAATATTTAAAACTTTGTCCATTTGTATTGAATTATTTATTAATTTATTATCTCCTTTCTAGATATTTATTTTTAATTACTTTTATTGATTATGTGAATAAAGATTTAATATAATTATTAATTGTGTCGTTTATATCTTTATATCAGAAATATTTTTGAATATTGACCAAATAATAAGATTTCAATAAACAAAATAAATATTTGTAAAGCTTTTTAGAATATTCTTTTCATATCCACCCATCTATCCATTTATTAATATTCATCAAAAAATGCATTAAATTATTGGATCTTATCCTAATATTTTAATTTACAACTATCTATCTATCTTTTTTCTGTACTACATATACAATTTATAAAATATTTAATATCAGGATTGAATTTATTTAATTAACTCCATAATAGCATCAGAATATTCCATTATTAATCTTCTCGATAAAGGATTTGCTGAATATTCTTCTTACATAGTAGGTATTAGAAAATCTTCTTCTTCAATACCTTTTTCTAAAAATAGTGAATCAAAAACAATCGTTTTTAAGGAACTTACTATTGAACCTCTACTTACCTTCTTCCCTCCTATGAATTTAAGAAAGCTTATTAAATTATCAGGTTTAGATTTTAAGTAGTTGATCTAGTATTAAAGGAGGGAGTGTGCTTCTTATATAGTAATTTCTCGTTGAAAGCTAGATATTGATGATTTTAACTATATGATACTGTATAATAAGTTCTCCATATATGCTTATTCTCTTGAGAATATACCAAGAGATAATTTCATGCAATTTTCATCAAATCCTTCATACTTAATTAGTTTATCTAACTAATTAACAATAAGAGAAAATACTGTGTTATTAAATTCAACAACTAAGCTATAGTATTTATCTTAATCATTTTTGAGAGACTTCCTTCTTTCTATTATTTCGATTAACATTAATATTTTAAAGTATATGGGTACAATAATTCAAAATATTTATCTAAAATTCAAAATGAATTAATTACCTATTCTATTATTTTTAGCAAATTCTTAGAATTCTGGAATTGCAAGCTCTGCACATAAACTTGTAAAGTTGATCAATGTTTGTAAATCATATAATTTGTATTATTAGTATTATACAATCTTTGCATGCTATATTTCCTTTCTGATTCTAACTTCTAGATTATCTTAATGCTCTTCAACTGTTACTTATTTCTTCCTAGAATATAATATATAAGCAGTGGCTGCTGCAGCACATCCTCCAATTAAAATTGCTCCTTAAAAAAATCTATTTTTTTTAATGGTGTTAATTATAATTTCCATAGTTTTTAAGATATATTTATCTCCTTAATTATTATTTATTAGTTTATTAATTATGTTTTTATTTACAAAGATTATTAACAAGCAAAATAAATATTACTTATATCCTATCAGGATTTTTGTCAGAAATTGAAGATTTGTATTGTTATCATTATCCTTTTAAATTGTTAATATACTTCAATAATTAAAGATTTTATTGTTTTTCAAAACTATAAAATTATTTTAGAAAAAAGTTGTACATTTATATTATTTAATAAAGTTTAGTATTAAATTGCAGACTTTATATTTTGAAAATCACAAATATTTTGTGTAAATACCAGAATTTTATGTTTAAAATAAGTTAATAATCTTGTTTTAAAAGGTAATTCTTTTCTTATCCTATAAAATTAATTTAGTATTACAAAATAAAAAGGAAATAATAAAAAATATAATAGAAGCAATGATAGAATAAAGGTACTTGTTGAATCCTTTTTTAAAAATAATTAATGTAAAAAATAATAATGAAATTGATGAAATAGCCTTAAATCATTTTGACACTTTTGATTTTTATATGTAGTAAAATAGGTCTTTTGATCAATATGATAGATTTGTTTGGATTTTATGAATTATTATTAAAGTAATTTCTACAAATAAATTTATTTAAATTTTATAATGCTTTTATTGTAATTATTATTCAGTTATTATGTAAAATGTTGATTTAATAAATTAATAGATTATAGGAAATGCAGAATGATTAATTATGAGATAATATGAAAGTTTCTACTATTCAAATTGCCCTTTTAAAAATAAATTTTTATAAAATTATGTTAGAGTATAAACATCAGCTATTTTAAAAAATATGATGATAGTAAAATAAAAAATATTGACCAGCTTGGAAAGATAGAAAAAATTACATAGATTTTATTACATTTCTAAACCAAAAATTATATTAGACAGATTTTGACCACATTTGTAAACAAATTTTATGGATTCTTATATTACAATCATAGAAAGTGAATAAAAATTGAGTTATAGTGATTATTAAAGTTAATGGGTATCTTTTTTAGCTCTCCACTTTCTATGCTCTAGAAATGAGATATATAAAACTCTGGACAACACTCAAATTTAAGAATTATTAATTGGAGTAAACTAAACAAAAATCTTCAATAATTATCTAATTAAAAAGAATCAAATTAATAATTAGAGTAACTCACCTTTTTAATAACAAATAAAAATTATCAAAAAAAACAAGATGACAATTTGGAAAGATTTTGTGAAGCTAATATCTAATCACACATTGAGGGAGTTAGAAAAGGAGCTATCCAACCTAGGTTTCTGGGAAATAGATTTTGTATAAGAATCTAGCTAAAATATTTATCTGAAAGCATACTATAACCTACTCAAGAAACCAGTTGGACTTAAGATTTCAAAAGAGTCAGTGCAAAGATATGAGTAAATCTAGAGAGAGTATGAAATAGTGTATGGATTAAATGAAAAAAGAAACTTTGAAAAATAAAAGAATAGCAACTTAGTGAAGGTATATAATGTTCTATACTTAAAGAGTGTTTAATGCTGTGTAGTGGTATAGGAATAGTTTGTGTATAGTTTAGAGTAAGAAATGTAAATGCTACGAGAGTAAAATCAATGGTTCACAAAGGAGTAGATGTGCTCAATAATAATTTAATTATGTATTGGAATTAGTGAAATTCACAAGTAGAGGTTGATGCATTCTGATATTAAAACAGAAAATATAATGAAGACTTGGGATGGAAAATATAAACTGACAGACTTAGGATATTCCAAATTATTATAATCGCATAAAGAGTATACAATCTACTTCTTAGCTTTCTCTTAGAAGTTTATATCACCAGAACTTGCAATGAAAATAGAATCAGATCAATCAATCTAAATAACACATAAAACTGACATTTACTCACTCAGCCTAGTTATTCTAGAGGTTTTAAATTATAATCTAACAAAGCTAAATGCTTTAAATATTCTTTTGAATGATTTTACTCCTTCTTAATGCTCTTCAAATTCCTCTATAGAAGATTATTAGAGAATTTTTGAGTTTAATGATATCTATGAACTTCTATGCTAAAAGTTTTTCTGCAAAGATCCTATAAAGAGAAGTGATTCTTATGAATTATTATTTAACCTTTTACCTTTACTCCCTTATACTTCTAATAATGTGTTATAACTTAATAAATTTATTACTGACTAAAACCAAGAAAACCCATTATAGAATAATAGGAATATCTTTTATGCACTTAATCTTAAATTATACAATTCTTTAATACAAATATATCTATCAGAATAATCTTAATCTTCAGAATTAGATTTAGCTGAGTTATTTAAAGAGGCAGGCAAGAACTATCTTGAAGTTGGATATTTAAGAGAATCTTTGGAGTTATTCCTCAAAGCATTAAGATTAGTTTAATAAAAGATTGGTAATAGCGAGTAATAGGCTATGCTTCTTTAATAAATTAGTCTTGTCTATGATAAAAGCGGATAATTTGAGTTAGGCTTAGAATATGCTCATAAAAGTCTAGATATGATTTAAAACATTTATTATCAAAAAGATCATGAATCGGTTGCTTAATGTCTTCATAGAGTTAGTACTTCATATTAAATGATCAATAACCCAAACAATACATATTTCTATGCTTAAAAGGCTTTACTTATGAGATAAGCAATTTATGGATAATCTAATAATGAGTCACTGGCTGACTCGCTGGATTAAATGAGTAACTCATTTTATCTATGTGGTGATTTAAACTAAGCATTAACATATTGCTAAGGATCATTAGATATGATAAAATAAATCTACCATAGCCCACATCCTAAAATATCATTATCGCACAACAATATTGGCTGCATCTATTTTTAGCTTTAAGATTATGATAATTCTATAAAGAACTTTTATCGAGGCTTAGAAATAGCACTCTAATTATATGGATAATAACACCCTATTGTTTAAGAAAACATGAACAATTTTATCAAAGTTTTAGGGCTCCTTGGTAGATAAGAACAAGCAATAAAATATCAAAGAGATTTATAGAAAATCTAAAGTAACTTTGATCTGTAAAGTTTTTGAGTAGACAGAGTGTAAATTGAGACACTATATTCTATTAAAAAAAATTGTAAGTTCAAACAGTGAGAAAATTGATATTGGATGAAATTTATTTATATCGTCTATTAAATTATTATTTTACTACGTGAGTAATTTATTATTTTTATAAAAAAATATCTTAATTTATATATCTTAAAAAATTCTCTCTGTCTACTGAAGCTCTGGTATTAAAAAATTCTTATGTCAATTTCCAAAAATAAAGAAAAATTTTATATTAATATTTACTGATTTGATTTTTGATGAATCTTGGGTGATAGAAATAGGTGGGAATTAAGATATTTCAATCAATTTTAACTGTTGTAATTAAAAGGATAGATGTGTGGTTATAAATGAAGGATTTATTAAGCAAGTGAATAAGTAACAAATAGTAAGCATATTATACAATTTTATATAGTTAGTTAGTTAACATAGTAATATTTAGATAGATAGGTAGATAGTATAAATTATAAATATATTTTTCAATTATAAAAATATTTCTTTTTCTTTCCTAAAAAACTTTCATCTTTAATCTTTTGATTTCTTCTCAAGCAATGTGGAATCCACAACTTAAGTTTATTGATTGTTCCATTTTCAATCTCATCTACTCCTTTGAATTGTACTTAGGGATGTCCACACGGAAAAAGCATGTGTGCCAGACTGGCAATGACTCTGGATTACAATTCAAAAAACTGATAGTGAGTTATTTAACATTCCCAGTAGCTACATCTCTAACTGGGTAGCCACCTACAGGGATACCTGGTATTTCTAATATCAAATTAAATAACTATTAGTAAAAATATTTAGATATTTTTAAATTAATAAATACCTGTTAAAGCCGAAAGGAATCTCTTTCTCTAAGGATTATCCCACTCTTTGAGAACTTCCCAAAACCACTCAATGACTTTATCCGTTGGCTTAAAACCTTCATATTTCATTTTTTTCTTGAGATATGAAACTATTTATAAAAAATAAATTTGTTATTGTTAAGGATTTAATCTATTTTTAGATTATTAGGTTAGAACTGTTTTAATTAATTTCTATTTTTACCTTCAATATTTTATACTCCTTAATAGAAAGAGATAAAGTCTTCAGGTTCTAGGGCTTCTAAAGCATCTTCTGGTATAATAGAAAATAGACCTTTTTAGAAATATGTTGTTTAGAGGGCTATTTCATCTTACATCTTTGCCTTACAATATAATTATATATACTCCTTCTTATTAGAATCATTAACATCTATATTCTAACCATCTTTCTTTAATTCTATTATTTTTTGAGATCCATTTGAATAATTAGTAAAACTGAATGTTAATCCTAATTCCATGTCATCAATGTTATTTTCTAAAAGCCATTAATGCTACTAAGCAGTTTTATAATCATATGAGTAGAAATCTCCTATACTTAAATCTCTTTTGAGTATTTATTTTACAAAGAAGGGAGCAAAATTAACCATTAAAGACCAATCATCCATCATAGATTTCCCAACAAATTTGCCTAAGAGTTCAATTTCCTCTAGTGCTTTCCTAGATATTGCATCCTTATTCGGGAATACAGACATCTAATCTGCAGTGTAAGTGAATAAATCTTTATTATTAGTGAATGTTTGCTCAACTATCTTAGTAATCCAATGATTCTTTAAGCCACCTGCATCAATACCTATAAATTTAAAAATTAGACATTAGATTCTTTTGGATTTAGATAATATTGTAAAATTATTTTATTTCAAGGTCATTTTAGTGAAGGCTCTACCATATAATTATTTAAATTGAGTAAAAAATTTTAGCTAAATTTAAAATAAAAATTAAATTTTTAGATAAATTAATCTATATACCTATTTCATCAATTACGTGTTCTCCAATTTTAGATTTAAATTTAATTGAGAATACAGCTCTTAACCATTCATCAGTTGAATAACTTTTCATTTCTTCTTAAGTTGAGTTCCAGATACAATCTCTTAGGATACTAACTTGCCTGCTCTGCTTTGCAAAAGTAAACTGGTTTCCATACACAACAGATCTAACATGTCTCATCAATTCTGATTTCTTTAATGACGGTTTTAATAAATTTAGTAAGTGAATATAAACATCTCTCCCTATGATTTCTGGTCCTAAAGTTTCTGATATTTATTCAAAAAACTCCCATAGCTTTCTTTCAAAGGTAACATCTATTTTTTAATAATTAAAAAGAATAAATAGATTATCCTTACAATAAGAAAATATTACTTTTTCTGGTGATTTCATTCATAGATGCCAGCTTTGATATTAAGAAATCTTCAGAAAACTCATCTTCACTATGATATTATTGAATATTTGTGTTCATCTATTAAAGGTTTTTCTTATCAAGAGAAGTTGTAGTCAGAGATACTTCATTTGATTATTTTCTTTATCTCATAATTGGAATTTACCCAGTTTCTAAGAAATCATAGTTTAATATCAAGTTTATTTCTGCTAATGCTTAAATATCTATTTTTATCTCTTTTCTTATGTTCGTTATTATTTTCCATAATACTTAAAAGTTCTTTGACACATTCTCTAAATCTATTTCAATATCATCAAGCTAATCTGGCCTCATAGGATAAAATT
Organism: Tetrahymena borealis; assembly: GCA_000260095.1. Lineage (NCBI taxonomy): Eukaryota > Ciliophora > Oligohymenophorea > Hymenostomatida > Tetrahymenidae > Tetrahymena > Tetrahymena borealis. The sequence goes on along the minus strand of JH651273.1, from coordinate 502,854 downwards.
TACTTACTTAATCTTAAATAAATTGAGTGCATTTCTTCAACATATTGGCTTTGGTTAAATTTTAAAAATTTTAATTAATTAATTTAATAGTTTTGGTATTTTTAAAAATATTACTTAGCTATTTTTCAACAAACTCTTTTCTTCCAACTATCCATTGCCTTAAGGGAGCAAGTGTGTCATTTACAATTATTAATGCGTCATAATCATGAGATAAATCAGATATGAATTTCTCTATAGTCTTTCTGATAGCAAATAATGAATAGTAAATAAAATTTGAACTTCTCGTTTCTTCTAAATGAGATGTTAAGAATTTAACGACATCTATGATTTAACCTTAATTCTAAGTTAAATTTATGATTATTTAGGGGAATTTCTCTGGAGATATATTCTAGGCAATCATATCCATTAAATTCTATGTTATCACGACTTTTTAATAAATGCTTGGGAATTCTGCATTCACATCATTTTTAATTATCATCCAGACATGCTCTTAAATCTTAAAAAATTATGGAGATCTAAGGAAGATCTAAATAAGAGGAATTTATTCCTAAAGTTTTTATTGTAAAAGAAAAATATAAGATAAAAAGCTATTAAATTTTTTTTTTATTACCATCTCAGATATATTCTGTGTTAAATCAACCTGAAGGTTATTCTCAGTAATAATAATTTAATTACTTTTCTTACAAAATACACCCTTCGATAATGGAAAATGTATCAAAGATGTCTTTAAAGCTATCTCGACTATTTGATTATATTAAACATTCTCTTGCATATGATTAAATGATTAATTAGAAAAGCTCTATCTAAAAACGAAATTCAAAATTTCCATGCAATTCCAAGGATGATTCATGAGTGAAATAATCAGCTGATTTAGTGCTTGAGTATTATTTTAATGAGAATTTTAGAAAATCTTTTCAAAGAAATCTGCATTAAATACAGGGAATTTAAGCAAAATCTCATGTATACATTTTTCATTTCTTGACTTTTCAGTATTAATCAATGCAAAATTCTATCAATTAATAATAAAAATTGTTAAACGAATTTATTTATTTTTAAGAAATATTACTGAAGGGAAGGATATTTATTTGGAAGCATTCTTTAAATCATAGTTAAAATTTAAGTTAAGTTTAGTATCAATTATATCGGGATCATTAATAGAATGAAGGATAATCTAATCATCATCTGCTGAACTTAAAGTTGTTTATGGTGAATTAAAGATTTGAGAATTATTATACTCTAATTCATCATTAAATTGAATATCAAAATCTTAAATCTTTGATTCTTCATTTTTATCTTCTTAATCAAAATTTTAAGAAAAATCTTCCTCATCACTGCTTAACTTGCTGAAACAGTCTTACTCCAAAAATGGTAGATTTTATAGTACTTAAAGATTTATATGTTGATCAGTTTTATTTAAGCTTACTTTCTCTCTCATTCTCATTAATTCATCTTTATCTTTGAAAGATTAGTTGAAGGATAAAAATTAATGGTACCTATTAATATTACAAAAATGAGTAATCTTAATTTATAAAAAAAATAGCTTACCTTAATTTTAACAAATTCTATGGGATGAAAAGAGAATCAGGGCAAAATGATTAAATAAGGAAGTTCAAAGTGATATGACATAAGTTGATAAGAGGAGTGAGATGGATAAAGTTTGATGAAAATTTTGAAAACAAGAATTCACAGTTAGATAATATTTAAAGAGCAATTGGCTAGGAAATATTTTTGGGAATATCTACTAATAATTAAATAATTTAATTTTGAATATAAGAGCATTTGCTTTATTGATTTTAAAATTATATTCCACTAACTTCTATCTTTCCCAATTCTATGGATTTAAGACTTTCCAAACAAATTGACTAGAAAACTTGAATCAAATGTTAAATTAAATGATTCTTTAAGCAGAGAGAAGATGATGTATAGAGCCCATTACTGATTTCATAAAATGCATAATCTTAATTTAATAAGAAAGGAGAGAAATTTGTTTAACCACCACTTAACCTATTTTAGTAAGAATAAATACTTAGTATTTTAATAGAAAAAGTATCAAAAAATGGGAATATAAAATTGCAGGAATATTATTTTTAAATAATTTACAATTTTCTTTTTTAAGGGTTTATATTTTAAAGAGAGTGTGTTATATCTAGCAATTTCACATGGAAATTAGATGTTACAATATGCTATACAGCTAAGGGATATTCCCCACTAATTATTTTCAATACTTCGAAAAGGCTTATAATAGTCTTCTTTGCGGAATCACTTGTCTAAATAATTAGTTTTTTATTTATTAAAATAATTTAATCAAAAAGTATTGATTACTTTGGAGAACTCTTAGAAATAATCCATCCATTCCATTAGCTTAGAGGTAATTTGATTGCACTCTTAAAGACTCTTCTTACAATTGATTTTTGATGTCACTGTTTATATTTTATGGAATTCCTAGGGTTGAGAAAGCTCTACAAATACTTATGTATTAGTAAAAGGTTTTAATATGATCTTTGTAACAGTTTTTCCATATGAAAAGTCTAAAAACTGTTAAATCTCTTTTAATTTTATTGCCTTTTTTATTTTTTATTCGCTTTCTAAATAAAATAGCTTCTTTATTTTTAGTTCACAGTTAACCCTTAAGAAATCCTAAATTTTAAAAATCATTAGATCTCCAAAATAATCAAATAAATGGACATACCTAATTTGCTACTTCAGAGAATGAAACATCTTTAATATTATCTAAAAAGAAAGTTATTTAATCATTGAAAGACATTATCTGCTTTTAATTGTTTTTAAGCTTTTTCTAGATTTGCTTTTCGAGGTCTATTAATACTTCCAGGTTTTTAAAATCAAATGCTAATTTTTGGCAAAGAAGATTTGTAACATTCCTAAAAAATATAAATAGAATTAGATTAATTTTAAGTTTAAATCTATTTACTTCCATATATGAGACAGTTGTATCAGGTTATCTAAAGAAGTATGGTCTATTTCGTCAATAATGAATTAAATTGAATTTTTAATTATTTAGAAATCGCTCACAGGGGAATAATTTATCAAATTTTTTATGAGAATGCCATAATACATGAGAGCCTCAAATTTGTTTTTAAATTCAGGATAGAAGTCATTGAAATTGAAGTGTTCCCTAAATTTATTGAGAGGAGACGAGAAATCTTAGTCTTTGAAATTGAAAATTTTAAAATTAAAATTGTGTTCTAGATTTTAGAATTTATTATAAATCAGATTGATTTTATTTTTTTTAAATTGATATTGATGTTCTTAGAGCTAAGGAATATCAATAACCTTTTTCATCCAATGCTCAGAAATGTTCTCATAGTCCGTTTCATCAAATATAAACCTAGATTTCTTATCCTTTTCCACAGCTAAAAGAGCATCATAGAATATTAAATCTAGATATTAGAATAGGAAAACTATTTCTTTTGACTTCTAAACAACTCCAACAAAATCTATCAAGATTAGCATATTTATCTTGAATTCACAAATACTCTAATGGACTGTATTATCCATTATATTTAAAATTTTAACTAGCAAATCTTAATTTATAGGTGTTTAGCTCTATATTATCTTGGAAACATTGTCATACAATTTTTTATTCAGCAATAGAGATGAAAAGGCACTGAAATCCTATATTCACATAAAAATAATTATTAGATTACATAAATAGAGATAGTTCCTAATAGAAAAAGTTAAATAATGGTGATTTTTAATTTATAAATACTTTAATTTTATTTAATGACTTAAAAAAGGAGATTAAAAGATTTGATTTCTACTCCTCATTGAATTCACTTTAAGACATAATCTAATAGAATAGGCATGTAGATTGATAAAACTCTTAGAGATACTAAAATTCAAAAGAATTATGGAGATCATGGTGTTAAACTTAAAGTCTTAGATCTAAATCTTTAGGAATTTGAGAGAACAACACAATATTTTTCTTTAAAAACAAGAAATAGCTTTTTTAAGACTAATTTAATTCTTTTTCTATTAAAAGTTGCATAAATTTAGATAATAGTAAATAAGAAATAAAAAAACTTACAATCTTAAATGGTTGCTTCACTGCTCGATCTTATAAAATTTAGCAGACATATTTCTTTTATTAGAGCTTCTGGATGCTTATTACTATAGTAATTCCACAATGTCCTTAGATGACCCTATTATTGTTGGATAAAAATAAATAGATAAACTATTGTTAACAATTTTATTATGTACCTTATATTTAACATTCAGTAAATAATAAATTTTGCAGAATTCAGGATAGTCTTAAAGATGAGTAAAGAAAATCCTTTCTTTAACAGGGATCATTTCTTCTTTAGGATCATTCAAAGATGTTTTTTAGAATATCTTGCAACTTATCAAAAGTATAGGAAAAAGATATTTCTATTGTAGATATAAAGTAAATATTAAATTGTTAATTAAAGTTATTTACACTATCAAATTATTCTGAGAATTAGGTGAGATCTTTTTCAAGATAAGAAATAATTTGATCATCCGATGTTTCTAACAGATCATTATTGAACGAAGCTAATAGCTAAAATACATTTGTCTCCCAAACTTATAGTTTGGAGATCCTCTTTTTCATTTCTTCATAGATACTTGAGTGATTCTGAATTATTTTCTATAAAAAATAAATTTTTTAATAAATTATATTTTTAAATTTAATGAAAATATACTTCTAATATAGGCAATCCTTTTTAGCGAAACTCTTTCGAATCGTGAGAAATTATTTTTTAAAGAATAATAGATTGGTTGAGTATTTAGAGGAAAGAGAATCTGCTGTTAATTAGAAGATTGTTGGTAATTCTAAATAATGTGAAAGAAGTTCCACAATTTATTTTGGCTTATTTTGCTATATGATAGAGATGTGAAAATTAAGATGTTTTATTAATTTCAAAGACAGGATGGTTCACCTCTAATTATTTTAATTCTTCATTATATTCTTTAAGTATTTCCTCTATTTCTTTATTCCCAAAAAAACTCTCTTTTATTCTAGGAAAATCTGCATTCTTAGATTAGTAATTAAGAAGGGATTTTTACTGATTTTATTTTAGATCACTATTATCTTGGTCAGTTAATATTTCTTGGTTTTATTCATATATTATTGATTCTTCCTATTACTTTATATGCTTATGGTATATCTCCAAGTACAAATTAGGCGCAACTTCCGATAAAAATAAAGCTATATAAAATTTTACTATTCCAGGAAGCTAATCAAAATTTTATTTTATTTAGCCTTCAAAAAGAGAAGGATAGGGGGCTGGATCTAACTTTTCTAATAGACTAATGTCTCCCTTTTACTAATCTCTTCTTTTCTTTCTATCTTCTTCTTTCTTTTTCTCTGAGTAAGAGTAATAGGGTAATAATAAATTAACTTATAGCTATTTGGATAAATCAGATGTAGAGAAATAAGAAAGAATAGCGTCAATACATTCGATGTGATATTAATGTAATTAACAACTTATGTTATTTTAATCTTTTTCTGTTAATTTTACTGCTTTATAGAGGTAATCGTGGAATTTATTACTGAATTGTAGTTCAGATTCGCAAGAGATTAGCTTTTTATGAGTTCTTTAAAGACTATATAAATTGCGTATGTAAGGGGGAAGTAAATTAATATCAATATCATGTTCGATGTATTTAAATGAATTTTTATCAGTTTCAATTGTATTGATGATAAAGCGTTTCATTTCATTATTTGAGAGAGATTACTAATATTCTTGACTACATATATGTGCCTAAAACAAAGACTTAATTTCTCTTTTGATATTACAAGAGTCATCTAATATGGAGAATAATAGACAGGGCACATAACAATTTTAATCTTTCTTTATCATATGTAATAGATCTATATTCATTCCCATATCTCTCCTTTCTGAAAAAACAGTGAAGTAACTTAACATATGCATTAATAGAGATCTATTGCAATCCTTTCCTCTTATAAGTTTGATAATAAATGCTACTCTAAATATGTCTTACAGCTCTGCATCTTTACCTATTATTTACTTTGCAACATAATAAGATGGTTACAACAATCTAAATTATTTCCTTTTTATATTTGACTTTTCACTATGCTAATTATTGCTATTCTATTATTGTGAAATCTAATAAAACTACTAATGAGAGACTTAAGAAGCAGGATAAGATAGATATCCTATCTCATCTTATTCTCCATTTAACTATTGATTCATTTACTATTCTCTATTACTTTAATCATTGCTATTTTAAATATTTTCAAAAGGTTTATTTCCACAAATCGAGTCTATATTAATGTTCAACACAATCTTTTTTCTATGAATTATATAGATCATATTTGGGCTTTCAGTCTAACTACTGCTTTAGCTAGGATGATTTGTTCCTTAGAAAAATTATCTGAGGTGAGAGAAAGGGTTAGAATTGGAGTAAAAAGTTTATGTAAATATGTTGGCTTCTATATCAGTTATGGCTATTTCATTACTCCCTATAAATTGCTTGAAAGCAGATTTTATTTATTTGAGCATGGGTCTACAGTTGTTAACATTCATCAAGCTAATAAGTTGAAATGTTTTCTCGAGGAGAAAAGGATTGTCAGTGTAGAAAATGATGTTCAATAACTACTTTACTGATGATTCGCTTTCCTAGTTTAAAAATCCTTTGTATTCTCTTATATTGGCTAAACTAATGTGACTTATTGCATCATTCAAAAGAAGTAGACTTATTAGCTTAGATTCACTCTACTAAACTTATTCTACCTCTCCATTAGTGACACTCATAACCAAATTCTATATATTTAAATTAAATTGTTCCTGCATAAAACCTTAGAGCATTTCAAACTCTTCATTCGAAATATCCTCATCATTCATGCTTGACTATCCATTCAACAATCTTCGATATTTAGTTTAAATTAATTTAAACCAATCTTCACTACATAATTTGGATAAAGCAACTATCTTCTAAAAGTCTAACTTTATAATAGAATATAACAAAAATTTAAAAATAAATCTTTTTGAAAACTTATTAATTATTTAGAATAAAATGATGATAAAAAAGTAAGGTAATCTCTTTGGTTTACACGATAAATAGCATCCATATTTTCTTAGCTTTACTTTTAAAATCCTTTATATTTCTATTAATAACTTCAAGCAACTATTCCTTTTCAATTTTAATTTGTAACTCAATTAAGTAGAAAAATAATTAGAAATAGTAATTTTTTTAATAATTTAATTTTTTAGTAAATCCTCTTTCTTGATTTGAAATGAAATATTAACCTGCTTTTCAATGCTTTTTTATTAAGGTAGTTATGAAGCATTGTAAGAATAATGTCTTACCAGTTTGGATGACTATCAATTTTATTATTGATTATCTTTTTATTTAGACTCGTATTTTTATCAAACCTCTACCAATTAAATCTAGTGTTTGTATAATTAATGAGTTGAATTTCATTATTTTTAAATAATTTCTTAGCGCTTCCCTTCTATATTTAGATAACTCTGTAATCAGTAAATCGAAATAAATTTTTTCTAATGTAATAAGGTCCATTTATTATTTAAAATTTAAACAGATATTTAGGGTTAAAAATATCTCTTTTAAAAATGTGCGGAATTAAGAAACCAATATATTATATTTTATCTTCTTGTATTATGGCAATTATAGTATCTACTTCCATTTTTAAGTAAAAATGTTTATTAGATATATTTTACTAACACTATCTATTACGTTTGTTTGACATCAATTGATTGATAGATCTGAATTAAAATAACTTACTTTTTTTTCTTTTATCTTTTTAACAAATGAATAGAATTTTTAGGATAATCTAATTATTTAAATTATGTCTTTGAAATTAATATTTGATTTATGATTTTTATTAAAACTATTGAAATGCATTTTTTATTTATTAATTATATCTATTATTTTTTATCTATATAATTCTATTTCACTTGAATTCATTTTTAAATTGTATCATGTAAATCAATTACCTATAAATTAAAAGATCCATACTTTTTTTTGAAATTTTTGTGTAGATCAATATTTTTTAAAAATCATTAAGAATTAATTGAGTTATAATAATAGTGATTGTTACCAATCACATTGAAAATTAAAAATAATGAGTTAATCAAAAATAAAATATGTGATTTTATTGACAATAGTAGCCAAATAAAAACTAATGTAAGATAAAAAAAACTCCTTCTAGGTAATATTCTTGAAGAATAACAAAATTATACATTATTTTAAATACCATCATTTCTCTTTAATTTTTCATTAGTCTTAGAGATAAGGTCACAAAAGATTTACTTAACTAAGATAAAAATTAATAGATATCTATCTTTTACCTTGAGATCCTCTAATTAAAGAGGTAATGAGATATATTTATTGTTTTTTAATAATAATAATTTAAATATATAATTTTTTTAATTAGAATAATAATTTAAATTACTAATTTTTTTGCTTAGAATAAAGTGACATTGGCTAAAAATTTGGTATAATATAATTTATACTTGTGTTTCTTATTTATAAGTAATTGTAATAAAATTTAGCTTATTAGTATCCAAAAACAAGATTTCTGTATTGTTCTTATTTTATGTGGATAAAAACACTTTAGATAGGATTTGTATTTTTTATTTTTGAATTATTCATTTTAATTAATTTAGCTCCTCAATTTTTCTATTGATATCGACTACTTGTCTATTTAACTTACTAAACATTTTACAAATACTGATCAATATTTTTTGATTTATTGAGAAGTTAATCTAAGAAAGCCTAAAAATAAATGAAAAGGAGTAACTAAATAAAAGTACTTTTCTTATAAATTTCTATAGAAGATCTATATCTCTAATACTTTTAATTACTAGAATATAATTTAGCTAAAAAATTAAGCAAATTCTAATAATATAAGGATGGCATATTTAATTTTGTAGAGAAGAATGAGGTAGAAATTAGTTGTTACTTTATTGATTTAGTTATCAATTACATTAAAATAAAAGAAATTAGCACTAAACAAATAATAAATCTTTTTAATAATAACAATTTTATTAAACTATAAAAAAGAAGTCTAATAATAGAATGGTAGATACATCGGAATAAAAATCAATCCTTCAAGCAATAGACATGTTTGGTGTTGGAATTAATATGAAAATAGATAATAAAGAATTCTATAAAACTAAGGTAGGAGGATGCTTCAGTATATTACTCATAATCCTTATGATTGTCTTTGCTACTAATTTATTTTAGTAGATTATCCTTAAAAAGAGCCCTACAATTCTCTACTAATAAATCCAGATTACTTAGCCACTACGACATGATATAACAGCTGATTAATATTCTTTTACAGTGGCTATGCTTGATGAAGAATTAATGCCATTTTTGGATGAGTAAATCTTCTCTGTTTCTGCATAAGTAATACATAAGTAAAAAGTATATGATGAATAATCTAAGTCATATAACTACAGTTTAATCGGTACAGATATTAGTATGGAGGTTTGTACAAAAAATCACTTCCAAGAACCAGAAAGTAGAGACTATTTTTTATCTCTTGATTACTCAAAAATGTATTGTATAAAACCGGATTAAGAAGGTTTGTATTTAGAAGGGTAATACGATGCCGAAAATTTTAATATGATAAGAGTAAAAATCAATGAATGCATAGATACTTTATAATGTAAGGATCAGCTTATTAGAAAAAAATACTTATAAAATACAAATCTATAGTTATACTATGTAAATAGCGTTGTTTAAATCACAAACTTAGAAAAACCCTTTTAAAGAGTAGGATAAACCTAATTCTGGAGGACTAACTATAATATGATTTAATAGATTAGCTTGATGTTCATTAATACCTTTGTTTAGGATGACTATGGTCTATTATATGCAGAAGATCTTTATTAAAATAACGATTTGATTTTTAGTAGTGAAAGAACTCTTTAAGGAGCAAGGGATCCAGAGTAAGATAAAGCCATTTATTAGATTGAGCTGTTTATGGAGAAGAATAAAGAGAACATTTATAAAAGATCTTATATGAGAATTCCTTAAGCAGTATCATAAATTGGTGGTATTTTTAATGTTTTTTTTGCGTTAGGCTGTCTTTTCTCTAAACCTTATGCAAAATAATAGCTATATAGAAAGATAATTAATTAAACTTTCTCTTATGTTGAAGAGGAAGATGTTAAAAAAAATCAATAAAACCCATAAAAAAGTAGTAAAGTTTCTAAGAAAATCAAGAATAACTTAAAATAAGAATACAGTATTGAATAATCTCCCAGAAAATTAATTAATGATATAAAATTAGATTCTGTAGTCTACTCTCCAACTAATAAACCAGTTTTAGCTGATTCCTAGAAAGTTGCTATTGATTAAATTAAATCATAAGAAGACTTATTAAAACAAGGTAATCAGTCTGTTATCTTATTTTAATTACTCAATTTTCAAAATAATAATGTGGATCCCTATTTTTTTATTTTTTAAATCTAAACCAAAAACCTTTTACAAAATCTATGTTATGATTTCTATTAAAATTTATTTTTGCTGGATAATCCCCCTATTTAGCAAATAATATTGGATCAAAGATCTTGAACTAAATTATTATAAATAATTTAAGCTTATTTTTCTTAAAAATTAATAGCTGAAACCCCAGATATTTCACGATTATAAGAAACAAATAGAAATCGTATGTAATCGATTTAATTTGATGAAAAAAATTATAAATCTAATAAGAATGAGGAGAATCTTGATTCAATTAAGTATGATATAACTTAAAAATAAAGTATGGAGGAAAAAACATAAAAAAATGCTAATAATTAAAAGAAAGGTCATATACCAAAATAATAATCTATGTTTATAAATAAAGAAAAACAATTAAATAGTGTAGAAAAAGACGAAGAAGAAGAAGTTGCTAGTTTTTTAAAGGGTATGTTTAATGAAGTAAAGGTTAGCACAAAGAATTATTTTAAAAGCTATTTGAATTATATAAAATGTTTTAAAAGTAATCAATTCGCTTCTATAAATTATTGTAATTAAAGAATAAACTAATTTACAGATATTTGCTCTATAATTAGAAAATAGATTGAGCTATAGCATATAAAATACCTTATTTTTAATGATGATCAGTATAACCTTTTTAAATTAATTCCTAAACCTAGAGTTGATAATAAAATAATGAGAGTTGACCCAGATATGTCTATGTTCGTTAATAACATAAAGCTATAGAAAGAGATTAATAGAATATCAAAATCATAAAGTATATTATTAAATGAAAATATTCAAAAAGTATCAAATATGAAAGAGGCATAAATTGCCTATAAAAATATAAAAGAATTAAATACATAAGAAAATAATATGGATGAAAAACTAATTGAAATGATTGGAAAAGATCAAATCAAAATATTAGAAAATAATAAGCTATAACTTGTTTCAGAAAGAATGATATAAACTCTTACATCAAATAATTAAAGCTTCATTAAACCACCTTCTTCAAGAAAAGCGAATGAGAGTCCATTCACGTAATATAGGCAACAGAATAGTCCCAAATTAATTCAACTTTCCTAAGTATAAAATTAAATGAAATCACTTATTGAAAGTGTCAGTTAAATTAGTGAAGATATGCATGCATCACCACAAAGGATTTATTTATAAAAAGATATATCGATAATACCACATCACTTAACTCAATAAGAATAATATCAGTAGCAATAATAAGGTTAATAAAGAGATAATATTCTTATTTAATAAATATAAAAGTCTTAATAAATAGAATCTATTTAAATTTCTTAGATTATGGATTGATTTTTAAAAACTACAAATTAATTGTTTGTATTATGAATAGGTCATATTTGTCAATAACTACATTAATATATACGACTCATAATAATAATATTTATATTTTTCAAAGAGATTAGTTTTAAATTTCATATTTTGGTTAGATTATTTTTTAGAATATTTAAATAAATTTTTAAAAAAATTCATATTATTTTAAAAATATAAATTTAAGAAAATAAAGCTAATAATTATAAAATTTCTAATTAATTAGAGCTTTGATTAGTATTAATTAATTAAAAAAAAAAATAAAAGAATACTAACATAATTAACCAGATCTCATACAACTAATTTACTTTTAATATTTGACAAGTAATTAAAAGAACAAAGATTATTAATTTAAATTAACAAGGATAAAGAATTAGTGGTATTTTTTATCAAATTAATATTGTAAGTGAAATAATTATCATTATTCAAGAGTAAACAGTAAAGCAGAATTTCTTAAAAACTTCATTATTTGTTGAATTATATTAACAATATACTTTCTTGAAATTAAGATTTAAATGTATTCTTAAATTTAAACATTTAAAATGACTCCTAATTATATCAAAAATATTAAAATTCTATCATAGTAAAAAATAAAATATCTATGGCTCAATCAATATTCAAAAATATAATTCTTTATTTTTACCTTTTATAGCGCTTACAATTATGAGAAGAAAACGAAAAGATAAGTAAAAATCTTACCTAAAAATATTAAATCTAAAACCAAGTTTTGATTGAATATTTGTCATCCAATTTAATTTTAATAAGAATTTTGATTTTTTAAAAAAATACTTTTGTGATGGGAACTATGAAAATAAATAATAGTAAAAGATCGTATAAATTTGAAATAAATGGTAAATAATTAAAAGCAATGTATTCTTATTTATTTAGTAAGTATCATTCTTAATTACATACATCTATTATAAATTTTATAGAGAAGTAAATAGTGACTTCAATTATATCTAGATGACTTCTCTTATATAATTCATAGTAGCGAATTCCGATTAGTCATAAGTAAAAATGGGTCTAATAATATACTTCAATAGCTATAATCATATTTCAAATACTTTTTATAACATTTGTATTTTTTTATTATTTAATTGATCATAAACTCATAAAAATTCATCAAAAAGAAGTAAAGAAATAGTTAATTAAAATAATAATAAGATATTGAGAGAAAAAAAATAGTTAAAAAATATTTGTATGGTTAGACAAACTGAGTCAAAATCCTTCCTTCAATGGATTGATATGTTTGGAATAGGTATTAATATGAAAATTAATAATAAAGAGCATCATAAAACGAGAATTGGAGGGTGTTTTTCTATTATGTTGATAATCCTTATGATAGTATTTGCTATAAATTTATTTTCTTAAATTCTAAATAGAACAAATCCCTAGATTCTCTATTAATAAAAGTAAATCAATTAGCCTTTAAGACATGATTTGACTCTAGATAATTTTGCTATTGCTGTAACATTGCTTGATGAGGCTTTAAAACCTTTTTATGATGAGACTATCTATTAAGTTTCAGCATAAGTATTTCATAAGAACCAAGTTTACGATGAAATAAAATAAGAATATGTTGAAGATATAGGTGATGTTGATATTGAAATGGAGAGGTGTACTTAAAATCATTTTTAAGAAAAAGAAAGCAGAGATTATTTTTTATCTCTGGATTACACTAAAATGTATTGCCTAAAACCTGGTTAAACGGGATTATTTCTTGAAGGCTAGTATGATGCTGAGAAATTTAATATGGTTAGGATTAATATATAAGAGTGCTTGAATAATTCTAATTGTAAAGATCCAAAAATTAGGAAAAATGCATTAAAAGATACAAAACTTTAATTTTATTATGTAAACAGTGTTGTTCAAATTACAGAATTGGATAAACCTTTTAAAAGAATAGGATAAACATAATTTTGGAGAACAAACTACGATATGGTATAATAGATTAACATGTAGTTCATAAACACATTTGTTGAAGATGATATGGATTTATTTTATTCAGAGTCACTTACAGTTCATTAAGATATGATTTTTAGTAGTGAAAGAACATTATAAGGAGCAAGAGAACCTAATAGTGATAAAAATATCTACCAAATAGAAATGTTTATGGAAAAAAATAAAGAAAATGTGTATAAAAGAACTTATTTGAGAATTCCCCAAGCAGTGTCTTAAATTGGTGGTATTTTTAATGTATTTTTTGCTTTAGGATGTATATTCTCTAAGCCATATGCTAAATTATAGTTATAGAGAAAGATTATTAATTAAACATTTTCATTTAGTGATGGAGATTAGAGTCCCACTCTATAAAATAATAAGTAGGATAATAGCCCCTAAAAAATTATTAAAATGAACAACAAATAAGAATCCATCATAGAAAGCTCTCCCAAAAAAAATCCTAGTTTAAAAAAATTAGATTTTGCTTATGATTTTTATGGAAATACTAAGGCAGAAATAACCTCATTTAAAAGTACTAGAACAAAAATAAAATCCTAAGAAGATATGCTTAACAAAGGTATTTTTTGCTTAACTCTATTCATTTATTTTTAAATTAAAAGTACTACTAACTTACAGTCCCCTGATAAATATTAATTAATCACTACATTTTTCACAATTTAAAAATATTGTAATTAAAAATAACATTAATGAACTCTTTATTTTTAATTAAAACTAGAAGTATGCAATTTATAAATAGTACCACCAGTTACTGAAGCCACACCTAAAGAAGATAATGATACTTAGCATGATTAAAATAAAATTTAAAATAATAATAATTAAAATAATTCCTCTAATCTAAAAGAGGAAAAGAGTAAGATAGCTCTTTAATAAAAACTAAGTTAAAGATAAAGTATTGTAGATTAAAAGGAGATTTACAAAAATTTTAGTGCTTAAAATAAAGATTAATAACAGATTTTATTTTCTGATAATGACTAATAGCCTAATAATAGCGAAGAAGATAAGGAGGATAAATAGGATGAGAATATTATCAAGGAATTATTTAATTTTGTTAAAATAGGCACTTCCGATTATTTAAAAAGCTATTTGACTTACTTTTAATGCTGTAGAAGCAATTAATCTACTTATTTGAATTATTGTACTAATAAATTAAACGAATTCACTGATGTTTGTTCAATTATTAATAAATAAATAGAACTATAACACATAAAACACCTAATTTTTACAGATGATTAATAGAGTCTTTTTAAATTAATCCCTAAACCAAGAATAGATAATAAAGTAATTTAGCGTGATCCATCTTTATCTATTTTGGTGAATAATATTAATGATGAAATAGGATCCAAATAAAATTCTATCAGCCTTCTCTAGAAATAAGGTGTTATTAATAAATTATAAAAAATGAGAAAAGCACAAACTGCATACAAAAATATAAAGGAATAAAATATTAAATAAAATAATTTGGATGAGAAGTTAATTCAAATGATGGGATAAAACTAAATCAAAATTTTCGAAAAGAATAATTTATAGATGGCTCAAGACAAATTTATTAACTTTTTACCATTTAAAAAGATAAGTGTTATAAAATCACCTGCTTCTAGGAAGGCTAATGAAAACTAAATTATCTCAAGCAAATAATACTAAAGCCCTAATCTAATCTAAATATCAACAGTTTAAAACAATCTAAATGTACTTAAATTATCCTAAGAAAGCATAAGCCAAATAAATGAAGATTTGAATGCCTCTCCATAGAAAATTTATTTGTAAAAAGATATCTCCCTGATCCCTATTCCAAAATTCCAATAAAAAAATTCCTAGTAAGAAAAATGCCTAATTTAAGAGATTGAGCCAATAGAATCACTTTAAATATCTTAAATATTAGATAAATCCTAAAATATATTGTGATATGTTTGATAGACTTAATTATTTATATACTATTAAAAAACTATATTAACCAAATGTCCATCAGAAAAAGAATATTTTCAAGTTAACTCTTTTCTAATGTTAGAGAATACTATTCTAACGAATTATTTAACCTGATATTTTTGATATATTATTTTTCTATTACTTTTCATTTTCTATTGTGTTCAAATATTACTACTGTTATTATATTTATATTTTTGTTAAAAAAATAGATAGAAAAAGTTTTCTAACAGAAAAATTAAACATTTCCTAAAATTTTATTCTAAATTATTCATGCATAAAAGTATATTTAATTTCCTCTGATATCAGAATGAAGATATTTAAATATTTAGAATTTGAAAAAATGATAAATTTCTGTTTGCCAAATAATACAAAGTTACTCTTCGTCTTATTGTAAACAATTTATATTCTTAAAAGATTTTTAGATCACTACTCTAGATTACAGAAGCAAAATTTTATATCCAATTTAATTAATTATAATTTTTAATATTTCATATTAAAGGTAAGATTTAGATCATTCAAATTGTTTTACTAAAGGAATTCTCCTCCTTATCTCTAGAAACCTAAATATTCTGATTAGTAATCACCTAAATAAATTTTCTAAATATAGATAATAAAATTAGATTATTATAATATATTTCTAACATTTTTCTAATTTTGAGATGTATTAATATTAGCATTTAATGGATAAGTGATATTTCAATTATTAATAGTATTATTTAGGTAGATATTCTCTTGATTTATAATAGCTGATACTTTATGAATCTATCTCTTTATTATACCCAATAATATCAGGAGTTGAATTATTTAATTAAATAATTATAGTTGAGGAATTTGCATTTTTCTTGTAGTACTTACTTACCTCATTTATTCTAATTATAAATTCTCTTAGATCTTTAAGAATAATAGAAAATATTAGCAAATAATTTATTTAATGATTATCATAAAGATTTATGCTTTTTATTATTCCATAATTTAGAAGGAATTCTTTAATTTTACAACCGAAGAATGAAAAATAGTTTATAATACTATCTCTTGTTTTTTATGGTGAATTAATATAATAATAATCTTTTAAGAATTCTTCAAAAATACTTAAATACTGAACATAATTATAAAATACATTTATTTCCTTAAATTACCTTTTTTTATTTATTTACTATAATTTGGTTGTCGTTTCACATACTTTTAAATGAATTTTCTAGTTGACTAATAATAAAAAATAACTTCTTTTACAATTATTTATTCAGTTTTGTTCTTTCAAGTAATTTAGTGATAGCTTTAAAGAAAATAATTCAAATAAATAGCTTATAAAATTAATATTTCTTTATAAAAATCCATTGAATAATACTCCAATTTAGTAGTATTCAGAGGGATTAATTTAATTACATCTTTAAATCCATTCAGGTAAATAACTATATTCCTTTGACCTCATTTTGTTATTATTAATAAATAATACGTGAAAAAAGAAATTAAAGTTATTAGCATACATAATTGATTTGAAATAAATAATTTGAGAAGAGGGAAATAGTAACACTCAACAAATAGAACCAAACATTTATTACCAAAATAAACATTAAATTTTAGCAAAATTAAGAAATGTTGCAGAGAGAAAAGTAAGAAATAGAGTTACCTTTTTTGGAGAAGGTTGATATTTTTGGTATTGGAATACATATTAAATTCAATGAAAGGGATAAACACAAGACAAGAATTGGAGGCTTTTTTTCGGTGATTGTGTTTATCCTGATGTTAGTCTTTTCGTTGAACCTTTTTACTTCTATTATCTATAGAAGAGATCCTGTAGTGGTTTTCGAATAGAATTCAGTAATATAACCTTAGAGATTTGATTTAAATCCTCAGCTATTCTCTATTGCTTTTGCTCTTTATAATGAAGATCTATAGCCATTTATAGATGAAACTCTTTACACAATGAAAGGATAGATTTTTCATAAAAATAAAGAGTGGGATAGTAAAACTAATAGTTATATAGAGGATTAAGGAAATGTAGATATAACGCTCACTCCTTGTACTGAATAGCATTTCTAGGAACCTGAGAGTCGTAGCTATTTTTTAGCATTAAATTATACTTAAATGTATTGCATAAAAGACTCATCTTAATTATTTATAGAAGGCTAGTTTGATGCAGATCGCTTTACTATGATTAGAGTTAATTTAAGTGAATGTTTACAAAGCGTTAATCCAAATATTATTTGCTAAGATTAATAATATAGAAAATAAGTGTTGACAAATACAAAATTGTAAATATATTATGTCAATAGAATTATCTAAATAAGAAATTTTGATTAGCCCTTTTAACGAGTTGGCCAAACATAATTTTGGAGAACTAACTATAACATGGTCCAGTAATTAAATTTGATGTTTGTTAATACCTATGTAGCTGACGATGTCAGTTTATTTTATGGAGAGAATTTTGTTAACTAGAAAGATCTTGTCTTTAGCCAGGAAAGGCTACTTTAAGGCTCTAGGGACCCTACTAAAGGTGAGAATTTTTATGAAATAGAAATTTATATGGATAAGAATAAAGAAAATATTTATCGCAGAAGGTATTTAAAATTTCCCTAAGCTATTTCTCAAATTGGAGGTATATTTAATGTATTCTTTGCTCTAGGATGTCTATTCTCCCAACCTTATGCTAAGATGTAATTACAGAGGAAATTAATTAATTAAACCTTTTCTTTCAATAACGATGATTTAGATTAAAGACCTCCTTCTAAACAGAAGAAAATCAAAAATAATAAATCCAGTTATAACTAATATAGAAGTAACTCTACTGCTACTCAGAATATCCTTATAAATTACTAAAAAAGCATTCTTAATTAGACAAAATCCCAAGGAAATTCATTTAGAAATAATATTACCAACACTGCTTTAAATTCAAATTTAGATATGAAACGTAAATAAAAATTATTTAATATATTGCAATAATAAATAAACCCAATAAATTAGATCTATAATATCATATTTGCCATACAACGAATGTGAAATATTATCTTCTATCACTTTTTGACCACAATTTTTAGATTTTTATTATTGATAGAATATTTGATTAATTTAATAAGGTACTTACAGAAAATTCCTTATAATAATTAATCTTACTTTAGAAAAGTGTTTAGTTCTACTTATTAGCATATTTCAAAAAGAATTTAATTACTTTTTTATTCAATTATTTAAATATTCATTTTCATATTAAAGAAAAAAGTAAGCAACTAAATTTGAATGAGCTAAGCGTCAGATAACTTGAAAAGGCTTCAATTTAAGAAACTACTTTTAGGAACAAAGATGAGTATGAAAAGGAATAGAAATACTTAACTGAATCTGCAAGATCTTCTCCAGACTTGTAAAACACTAACAATCATATACATAAAGAATTAAAAAGTAACCATCAATAGATTATTTAAGAAAATATCTAAATTAGTAATTAAGATCGTGGGAATGTTGTAAGCAATAGCTACCTAGAAGGTATTTATAAGAATATAAAGATAGGTACCCTAGATTATTTCAAAAGTTACCTTACTTATTTCTCTTGCTACAAGAATGAGAAGACAGATTTATTGCAGTATTGCATAAAAAAGATCTATTGTTATACTGATATTTGCTTTTTTATTAATAAATTAATCGAGCTAGAAAAGCTTAAGCACCTCATATTGGATATAGATTAGATCAACCTTTTTGAATGTATACCTAAGCCTAGAGTAGGATATTCCATTATATAAAATGATGGTAATGGCGATATAGCCTAATAAAATTTAGATTATCCATAAATGAATGATGCTGTGAGATACCATTAGTAAAGAGAATAGACTGTTGATATTCTATCTATACAAAATAGAAGTATTTAAGAAAGAATTAACTAAGCATAGACTGCATTAAAAAGGATATAAAAGAAAAACTATAAATCAAATAAATTAGATAATAAGCTTATTTAAATGCTAGATGTAAATCTGATCAAAATTTTATAAGAATAAGATGTAAATACAAGCTTTGATACTTCAATTTATTAAAGGTAAGATAAGAATCTAATTTCTAATAAAAAATTGTTCACGTAAACTGAAGAAAAGAATAGAGATAAAGAATTAGTTGTAGTAACACAGGCCCCATCATAAAGTGTTTTTGTAAGTAAAATAAATACTCCTTCAATCTAATCAGAAAATGCATTAAAAGAGTCTCATGAAGAGTCAATAATTAATTTGAAAGATGATATAAGCTAAATTTAAAGAGTTTACAGATAGAAAGATATTAGTATAATCCCTCATCATTTAACAACTAATGATATAAAGCATAGTGAAGATACTCAGAATAAAATTGAGATTAATACTTAATTGAACTAAAATGATATCTCTTTATGTGATTAATGTTTTGAAATTTAATCAAAATCTAAGTTTTCTAAATCTAATATTTAATTAGATTGAATTTAATTTAATTTTATAAGGGGTTTAATCTGTCTTTATTTTGAATAATTATATTCGTATGTTTTTATTAAATTTTGTAAATATTGAGAAACTTGTAATTTAACTTTTTTATTTACTCTTAGTGAAATTTCTAACAATAGTTGAGTATTAATAATAACTAATTCATAAAGTCATTTAATTTAAGAATAAATAAATTTGATTAATTCTTTGAATTAAAAATTTATATTTAATGTAAGTAAAATAATCTTTAACTAATTTTTTCTAAATTAAGAAGTAGTTAAAATTGTTTTCTCTTTCAAAAAATAATCCTTAATTTCAATAAACATTTTATAATTTCTTAAAAAATCTAAATTAAAGAAAACCTTAATATAATATTATTTATTTAAATGATAAGTATCTGTTAGGTTTATAGGTAATTTTTAAAGTAGTTTATTTAAAATAATGTAAAGATTTATGTTTATGAGAAAATAAGTTAAAAGGATTATAAACATTCAAAAGAATTTTGCTTTATGAAGAGGAAATAAATTAGAAATTATTCTATGTTTTACCTTTCCCTTACATACCTTAAAAACCTACTATTACAGAATTTGTAAAATTATTTTTAATTTTCTCATATTCCTTTTAGCTTTCAACATAATATTTAACTCTAAAGGCTGTGTAGATAAATCTTTCAGAGAATCAAGTGATATTTATATATCGCAAAAGTGCTTTCCTTTTAGTGAGAGATCTTCTATGTTTCTTCTTTTGGGTTGTTCTTTTTCTTCAATCTAAGCCTCCAATTATTGTAATTAAAGCTCTCTTTATTCCAATTACTACTTAAGATTGGATATGAATTCATCATTCTCTTTAACTTTCTTTTCCTTTTTTTATATCATCTGCTCATACATTTAGATTTATTTCATTGTTTCTTCTTTTGATTGGATGATCATTTATTTTCTTTCATATTCTTATCCTAAGATTAATTTAAATTGTTTAATGGAATATTCAAAAATATCTATCAAACCATCAATAAAAACACTATGAACTTTATCATTAAACCTACTTTTTTCTACATTGTAAAAGCTTTTTTCTATGTCTTCTAAGAATTTTGATAGTTTTTCTTAATTTTAAAGTTTTTCTTTGACAAATTGGCTATCTTATTCTATATTTAACTTTTTAAGTTATTTTTCTAATTTGCTTATTAATTATTGATGCTATTAGCTCATTTTCTTTCTTAATTTACAAGAATAGTGTGATTGTATAAGGTTTTAGTTTAATCTTTTTTTATTTTTTAATTGCAAAATTTTGTTTTGATAATTATTGTTGATAATTTAATTAGAGAGTAATGTAATAATTAATAAAAAATATTTTTATGACAGATTTAGTTTTAATTTAGGTCAAAATGTAAATGATGTGAAGTAATATTTAATTTATTATCTAAAGCTTAACTTTGTCTTGTCATCTGTATTATAAATAAATTTGATAACTAATTAGATATTTCTCCTATAAATAATTGGATTTTGAAAAAAGGAAAAATTTATTTAGAATTTGGTTTTTAATCAATGCTCAACAAGATTTTGTTTGGGTGGAAATTCGTTCTCAGATAAAAATTGATGAATTTATTCCACAAAAAGACAAAAAATAAATAATTAAAAAGTATATGCAACTCTAAAGATATATATGAATAAATTTATCAATATTGAAAGGATAAATAATTAGAATTAACAGAATATTATTAATTTCATTCTTCTTCCTAAACGGCTAAGCAATTAATTTCACTTGAATCAGTTTTGAATAGAAGAGAGTAAACACCGTTTTTATTATTAACAATAGGACTAGCTTATGTAAGCTTCTCTTCAGCTTTTCCAATTGTTTATTTAAGAATAAATTCTCCATGTAATCTCTTATCTTCAACATATTGTATTTCTGAATAATTAACATCAGCATTTTAGTGCCTTGATGATAAGCTAGGTTCTTCCTTTTTCATCATTAGAGATCATACAATTCTTTTATTCAAACATTACATTACCAGGAAGTTCGATGTCTACTTTTTTAAATTAAGTTTCATCTTTTTTGAATTCAATAACTGAATAGTTGATTGAATTAATAGTTCTACCAAATGCATCCAAAGTTATATCTTTAATCTTCTTTATTTCTAGATCTTCACTTAAAGAAATAATGTATTCATTTTCCTAAACCTCTTTCCTCACTAATACCTTACTATTAATTTAATTCTTCAACTCAACATAGTTTGGAAAGTAATCACTTAAGAATTTAACAAATTTTTCGCTCATAGTGTTCAATTAAATCAATTGTCTAATATATTCTAAGGAGAATTTATTGTAATAATCACCTGCTTCACTCTTATTCTATTCATTTTTAATAATAATATATAAAAATATGAACTTATTTTAATATTTAATACATTAGCAAAGATCACATGAGCAACATTCTTATATCTTCTATCAATGTAGGCTACATTATTGTGTTCGCTAGTTACGTTTAGTTTAAGATCTGGACTATGTTTGCTTAGAGGGAATTGAAATATTAAGGATTCTTAAATGTGTCTTTCAACATATTTAATCTCTTTAAGTTCTTTATAATTATGGACTATAATGATTTATGATGGGAGTCTTCTATCAACAATGCTTGATATCAATTTTTAATCTTCAATTGACATCATACCTACAACAAGAATAACAATTTCGCAACTTTAAAGAAGGAATTCCTACTGTAATTATTCAGTAGCCTTAATATCGAAAAAATTTTATATCACTGAGTCCTGCATTTAAGTAAGGAATTTACTATCATCTTCCCCCTTTTTAACTATTTTCTTTTAGTAGGCTTCATTCCAGTTAAACTTAGCTGGTTTTAATACACCTTCAGAGTCCATATAAATTTTATTTGAGTTAGGTTTCATGTCAACTTTAGCACTTATTCCTAATGTACTTTCATAAAAGGCAGAAGGGAACTTCTCTTCATTAAGAAGATTTAGTAAGAAAGTCTTACCTCTATTTTTGACACCTTAGAAACCAATAACTGCACATTTTCTAAGATTATCTATCCTTTCCCTACTCTTATTTTCCTTCTCAAAATATTGAATTTTACAATTCTTCTAATACAAATCATACATGGAGTTCAATGAAATACGGATGTCATAAGAACTGGAGTTTTCAGATTAGCCTTAGAAGTATTCCTTATCTTGTCTCAGTCTAACCTCTTCATAGATTTAGTTCTCCTGAGATGCTATCTGATGCTACAACTTCTTTATATTATCTTAAATAATTTAATCATTTGTACTTTATTATAACTTCTCAATTTCCGTATAAATTTTTTAAATAAAAGCTTGTAATCTTTCATTTTCTTAGCTCAGTTACATTCCTTTAATGCTGATGCTTTTGTTTATCTCTTCCAACTCACTAATTTTTTTATTCTTTTCCTTGACTATTAGATCTTCTTAATGAGAGAGGGTTCTTCTCAAATCCTCTTCAGTCATAAAATCATTGTAATACTGAGTTTGACTAAGATCTCTTTTAATTTCTGATATTTCGAAGGTATTCATTTTACAAATTAATTCAATTTTGATCAATTTATTTTGCGTATCTACTTATTAATTTTTACTTATTTGTTATTTTATGTTTTTAAACTTAATTCTTCTTATTCCCTTTTTTAATTTTTTGATGGTAAATGTTAGGTGGAAAGATATTAATGGGAGTATTTAATATTCTATGACTCCACAAAAAATGTTGTGAAATATAATTAAAATTAAATGCTATAAAAAAAGATAGACTATAACTTGATAAATTGATAGGTGTAGGATAGAAGAAGTATGCTTATTTGAATATTTATCACTAATATAACTTAATAAGGAAATTATAAATTTATAAGACTTAAATGGATGGACAAACAAAATTTTTTAAACTGTATATTCTGCATATTTAGATATTAAAATATATATTCTATACACAAATTTATATATTTCACTTATCACTTTATTCAAAATCAAGCTATGGTTCTTTTCTTGATATTTCATATTCACAAGTAAAAACACCTTTTTTGCATGTAAATGGTTTTGTACATCTTAAATTTTCTGTCCTTTTTCCAATCTTTATCTTATGAGAGATCTACCCTAAGTTTCTATTATTAAAGATTTCTTATACTCCTTGTTATTCTTCTTGCTAGGTTTTCTTAATAGCCTATAAAACTAATACTTAAAATTCATCTTCTTTAATTAGAGTTGCTTTTGTTAAAACTACATCTCCTGGTAGTTCAATTTCTACAGTCTTAGTATTTCCTTATTAGTAAATAGAATAATTAACCATATTTCTAATTTTTCCAAACACGCCAAAAAATATATCCTTTGTTGTTGTTATTTGAAATTCTGGATTTAGAGTTATTAGATCAAATCCTTCATCTTCTTTGCAAGTCAAAAGCTCTTCTCCAGCTTGAACTTTTTAATTCTTCTTTTCTTCTGAAGAGTAATTAATTTCAGCAAATTCTCTTAGGCATTTATTTAAGAAGGAACAAAAGTCAGTAGCAATTTTTAATTGTTTTTTAACTGGATTAAGATAAATTTTCTATTTAATGTAATTATAGGCAAACTGATTGTAATAATCACCTGCAGGAGAGCCTTTCTATTTATTTAAAAAAGGAAAAGTAAGATTAAAAAATAAAAAAAGAAATTGTGATAAAGGTTAGAAATAGAGTTTAATAATATTGAAGAAAAAAGATTTTCTCGTATAAAAGTAGAAAAAATGTAATTTTAAATTATCAAAAATTTAAATTATTGGAAATTAAATTATGATTTAAATTTTGAAAAACTAACCACCAAAGCAATCTATCAATCTTTTCAAATAATTAAAAATATGTGATTAAAGTTAATATAAAAGTAAATTAAGCCAGCTTTGTAGTAAATTTTTGCTCGAACATAATTTAGTTAAGATATACCCAGTTATTAATATTTACCTAACTCATTCATTTTTGAATTTTAATGATTTTATATCTCCTTATTTTTAACTTCTCTAATCTTAAATTACATATTTTCTATTTCTTCTTTCCAATCTGATCTAAAATTTTAAAGAAATATTTACCTTTGCTAAAATACAGTGGTATACTTTTTCATTTCTTTAATCTTAATAAACACAACTAAACTTATTTGTCTTAACCCCACATAGATCTATTCCTTGAGTATCTAAGGGGAAGAAATTATTTAAATTATTATCAATTTCATCCTAAACATGCTAAATCTTAGCATACTCTTTCAAGTTGTGAACAACTATGATATCTTTATCACAAATTTCGCTAATATTAGAGATGATCTTCTATTCTTCCAAGGAGATTATGCCAACTACTACAATAATAGTTTCTGAGTGCTCAAGAAGAAATTATTATTAGATCTACTCAGTGTTTTTAATATCCTAAAACTTTTCTATGACCCGAGTCACATAGTTTTTCTAAAGCTAAGCTTCATTTCTATTAGAGATCTGATCATCTTCGTTTTCGTCCTTTATTTTAATAAAATCTTAGAAGTCTTTATCATCATTCCAATTATATCTAGCAGGCTTATTAATTCCTTCAGAATCTAGGTAAACTTTTATATTATTCAAATCAGAGTTATCAATTTTAACACTGATACCTGAAGTTGAATAGTGGAAACCGGAAGGGAAATTTTCATTACTCAGCTCATTAAGAAGAAATGTTTTACCCTTATTCTTTAAACCTTAGATACCAACAACTGAACATGATTCCAATAATTAAAAGTGATCCTTTTTGATACTACTTGCTTTAGAATACTAAATCTTTACTGGATATTCTTTGATCATTAAAAGAGATTTCACATCTATTGTAATATCATACTAATTATTTGAATCAAAAGATTCCTCTAGTTTTTTAGGAGTTTAAAAAGCGATAATCTACTTTTTCAAACCTTCAATCTCTAATGCCTTTTCTTAGAACATTTTATGGAATTCCTCTTCTTTTTTTTTTTGATTTTCGTATTATTATTTGGCTTTATATACTAAACCTAAATTATTTAAATATTTTGGATTTTTAGGATTTAATTCGATTGCTTACTTGTAATATTTCATAGCATCTTCATATTATTATTAAGCATAATATACTAAACCTAATTTATTGAAAGCTT